>JAODAL010028062.1:0-53944 GCA_025379985.1 Phyllomedusa bahiana | reverse complement strand
TTTTTTTGTTATTATGGTGTGGATTATTACCCATATGTCATACATTGGATACTCAGCGAAGGAGATAATTTTGCCCTCATTGGGCAACCTTCTATTTGTAGATAATATTTTTCATCAAATAAAGAAAATTATGGCAGTGCAAGAACAGGTATATATTTTTGTAGATCTGCAACAAATGAACAGATGCAATGAGTGTCTTTTTATGTGTGATTTACGTGGTTATTCAATTATACTACATCACTCAGGACTAATGTGTAGTCTCAAAAAATTAAAAAACAGCCAGACAACACATTCAATAGCAAGGTGATAGTTTATTCAACGAATGACTGTCTGGCTTCAATAAGAGTGTTTCTCAAGCACAACATCATTGTTACACAGTGAATATTTACTGATTCAAACGTGAATAAAATGGATACATATTGGTATAAATTGTACAGAAATATTCAATGAAGTGCAAATCTCACATAAAGATATACTAATAAAGTGCTTAGTTAGTGTTATCATAAATGAGTCAAATACATTAATAATATCACAAGTGAACATCTCATTGTAGAGTCTCGGTGTCCCATATTTCTCAGTGCACATGTCCAGAAGCTCAACAGGGAAAGGTGCCGCTGATGAAAGCCAGTCCAGCACCACCTACAATCACATGAGACTCTGCATATGTCCACTAGGTAAATTAACTAAAAATTACATCAAAACTACTGGTATGGCTTACTTAATGGTCAGCGCATGCTCAGAAAACAAAAGAAACCAAAACTTGGCCATATTTGAAAAGGACCAACAGCCCAAATAATATTCTGAATAAAGGGTACTGGATATAAAGCACTGAATAATTATTTGGACCCATCCGGGTCTCTATAAAACCCTTATGTAATATATAGTGATGTCCCACCAGAGTTTGAACACTCATATGAGAGCGTCTATAATACCATCCATGGATTATCACTATTGTCTTTGATCCAGTGCTGCTATATTTATATAATTTTGGACTACCGTAAGTTCTTTACCATTTCCCATACTAATGTCTAAGGAAGATTGTTAGGCCTCGTTCACACAGCTTATTCTGCTGCGTATTGGCGCCGTACTCGCGCCGGATTTGCGCTTCAGTACGGGCCAATCCGCGGGCAGCATTTACGGTAATCCACTGCTCTCATTGAGAACAGTGGAATCCGTCGCTCCTCACGGCTTGGCGTATCCGCCGCGGGGGGAGAAATTGACATGCACATTATTTACGGCGCGTACGCGCCGTAAACAATGCATTGTCTATGGGGCAGGGAGCGGCGCCCCCGCCGCGCCCCGGCCCGCCCCCAATCCCGCCCCTTATTCACGGCGGATTTGTGCGCTCAATACGGCGCACAAATCCGTCGGGAATAAGCCGTGTGAACACGGCCTTACAGTTAAAATAGTATGGTTGAAAAGGACACATGTCCATTAATATCAACTGAGCATGGGGAAGATGTGGCTGAAGCGGAGGGGATAGGGAATTTTTCAGCTTTGTTTACCCTACCGATGCAGTCTTTGGAATCCACAAGGCAAGAAACAATCTGCCCTAAAGAACTATTTTATTCCTGATCCCAAAGTCTTGATCAGACTGGATCTACATTTTAATAAACATTTAATGCTGTTACATAAGTATTAATATTGTTTAGTTGCAAGTAGATATGTAAGCCTTTCTGGAGACTCTATACTGTTTTTGCTATGACCAGCTCCTCAAGTGGCTATTCCACAGATTCACAGTTATTATGGTAAAGAAGGCTTTTCTCCACTTGATATAATTTTTTTTTTTGCCAGATGGAGTTTTGAGGGGGTTTTATGTCAAGTATCCTTGATCCATACTTTTTGTAGGAGTCATTTATATACTTAAATAAATTAATTAATTATCTCTGCCCACAGCTGTCTTTTCTCCAGACAAAATAGGTTTACTTCTTTTAACCTTTCCTCATAACTAAGATGCTCCATTCCTCTTATTCATTTGGTTGCTCGTCTTTGTATCTACTCTAACTCCAGTACATCCTTTCTTCAATCTGAACAGTATATTCCAGATGCGGCCACACCAATGCTTTATATCTCTGTCCCGCGAGTCCATGCTTCTTTAAATACTCACCTGCTGGCCTTAGAGGCAGTTCATTGACATTGCATCCTGTTATATAGTCTATGATCAACAAGTACACACATTGTTTAGCCATGCCAATAATGTTACCATAAAGGAACTAATTTCTGCCACAGTAGGGTGAGCTGAGTTGAAAAGTTGCCCTTATGTGTCTTTGGTGGTGCATAAAACATGGACCAAACAGTAGTCAACCAAGAGATATTCCATTTGTTTACAAATCACAGATCCATTTCTTCCAGTAAAAGTTGTTCCATGGACTGTTCATATTGGTCTGGAGTACAGTCTATAATACACGTTATGATCTAGCTGTATCTTTTTGTCAAAGTAAAGTTATTATTCCATAAATCTACAAGACTATATTTTCTTTCTGTCTTCTTCTGAGTTGGACATCACCACTGCAGCCGCTGTTTGCAGCAGTCACGTGCCGTTCTCCTACATCACTGTTTAGAAGCTTACAGCTCTGACCGGTGATGTAAGCAGAGGCACATGAGCAATGTAGTTAATCAGTACCCGTAAAGGTGATGTCCCATTTGGAAGAAAATAGAAAATAAACAGAAGACTGGGGAGAGTCAGTAGGGAAGGTGAGTATTGGCTTTTTTTCTATTGGGCATCTTGAGCTAAGCACTTCATTTTGACATGAACTGGACAACCCCTCCAAGCACATGTTCTACTGAACTATTGGAGTACTACAATTTTGATAGAGGGCTCCTAAAAAGAGGCTTTAATAGGATTTTACTTAGCAGAATGGAAAATATTGTAATTTTACAACAAATACAAACATAAGTCTGATTTTCAAATAGGGACATTTCGTTCGCCCTTTAAGGGCGTTTGCTTGTGCTCTACCAAGAAGATGATAGTCTCTTAATACTTGTCATTAAAAGTTATATTTTAGAAAAAGCACTTAAGTCTGAGTAATAGTTAGGAAATATATGGTATTAGTTGCCTTTGGGCAAATAGTAAACTGTTTTTGATATATTTATGTTACCATCTAACTATTTTTTGTAGGGATACTTCTCTTATAATACTACCAAGAAGATGCTGCACAGTATATTGAAAAAACACATACAGTAAATATGTTGCAAGAAGGGCTCTTTCTCTAGGTAATTTGAGTTCCCCTAGTTTTATGTCAGCAAGAACGTAAAAGGTAATGTTCGTGGACAAAATAATTCTTTTAAATGTGGTAACAACAGGTGTGGATTATGCAAATGCATCTGTGTATGTGAAGACTTTACATCCAATAAAACTAATTTAACATATCTCATTAAACCTTTTACAAATTGTAACAGCACACGCGTTGTTTATTTCATTGAATTAAACAAAACGCTGCTGGGCTTATGATCCGTAGACTAAAGACCAAGATTGCTGAACATATCACTGTCTCCAATCGCAATATAAGTTGATAATAAAACCTAGAAGAGATGAGGACTGGGCAACAACAGGAAAGCACTTCTGAATTTTCTACCAGGAAACAAAAACACCACTTGGTCTAAATTTATGGAGATTTCAGATGTGTATGTATAAAAAGATTGTCTGTTAGTGTTTACTGTATAAATATTAGTGAGTTTTGCACTGCATTGTACATACTTTATGTTCCTGTCGGGTTATATCATAGAGGGAGAGAAGCTGAGCTCTGTGATATATAGGGTTATATGATAGAGGAGAGAAGCCGAGCTCTGTGATATATAGGGTTATATGACAGAGGAGAGAAGCTGAGCTCTTTGATATATAGGGTTATATGTTAGAGGAGAGAAGCTGAGCTCTGTGATATATAGGGTTTAAATGATACAGGAGAGAAGCTGAGCTCATGTGATATATATAGGATTATATTGTGATAGAAGGATATGATAGCGAGCTTGCTGTGATATATACGGTTATATGATAGAGGAGAGAAGCTGAGCTCAGTGATATATAGGGTTTTATGATAGAGGGGAGAAGCTGAGCTCTGTGATATATAGGGTTTATGATAGAGGAGAGAAGCGGAGCTCTGTGATAAATAGGGTTACTATGATAGAGGAGAGAAGCTGAGCTCTGTGATATATAGGGTTATATGATAGAGGAGAGAAGTTGGGCTCTGATATATAGGGTTATATGATAGATGAGAGGAGCTGAGCTCTGTGATATATAGGGTTATATGATAGAGGGAGAGGAGCTGAGCTCTGTGATATATAGGGTTATATGATAGATGAGAGGAGCTGAGCTCTGTGATATATAGGGGTATATGATAGAGGAGAGACGTTGAGCTCTGTGATATATAGGGTTTTATGATAGAGGGGGAGAAGCTGAGCTCTGTGATATATAGGATTATATGATAGATGAGAGGAGCAGAGCTCTGTGATATATAGGGTTATATGATAGAGAGAAAGGAGCTGAGCTCGGTGATTTATAGGGTTATATGATAGAGGAGTGAAGCTGAGCTCTGTGATATATAGGGTTATATGATAGATGAGAGGAGCTGAGCTCTGTGATATATAGGGGTATATGATAGAGGAGAGGAGCTGAGATCTGTGATATATAGGGTTATGTGAGGGAGGAGAGAATCTGAGCTCTGCGATATATAGGGTTATGTGATAGATGAGAGGAGCTGAGCTCTGTGATATATAGGGTTATATGATAGAGGAGAGGAGCTGAGATCTGTGATATATAGGGTTATATGATAGAGGGAGAGAAGCTAAGCTCTGTAATATATAGGGTTATATGATAGATGAGAGGAGCTGAGCTCTGTGATATATAGGGGTATATGATAGAGGGGGAGAAGCTGAGCTCTGTGTTATATAGGGTTATATGATAGAGGAGAGGAGCGGAGCTCTGTGATATATATAGGGTTATATGATAGAGGAGAGGAGCGGAGCTCTGTGATATATATAGGGTTATATGATAGAGGAGAGGAGCGGAGCTCTGTGATATATAGGATTATATGTTAGAGTAGAGAAGCTGAGCTCTGTGATATATAGGATTATATGATAGAGGGAGAGAAGCTGAACTCTGTGATTTATAGGGTTATATGATAGAGGAGAGTCTCTAATCAACAAGGAAATCTTTTGGATTTTCAAGTTGAATACGCTCAATCCATCGGGGTTAAACGAGGCCCAGGAGGTTATTAACTAAGAGAAAAAAAAAATGCAGGATAAATATATGTTCTCTTCATAAGTGGAAAGTTTTGGTGTATTCAGATGAATTGTAGGCATCCTACGAGAGTCTCTCGTGAAAGTATGGGCATAGAGTCTGCGCAGAAACTGCCTGAGTCCGTTTGAGTTGGGGCGGAAATGCCCTCACTCATTCCACTAATCATGACTTCCGGGTCGGAGCTGCCGGCGCGTGAAAGTGCAGTACAGCTCCTAGGAACAGAGAGGAAGTGAGTGGAATGAATACTGTACAGCAGGTATATCTTTGGTTTTTATATAATTATGTTTTTATCAGATGTAAAAAAAACCAAAAAAAAAAACGATTGTATTGCGTTTTAGATACGATTGTATTACGTTTTAGATACGATTGTATTACGTTTTAGATATGTTTGTGGTGTACACCCAGGAGGGGCGGTCCCCACCCAGGGTATATATTTTAACGGCACTTGTATGGTTTTCCTTCTCCTGAGGAAGCATATGAGAATATATGCGAAACGCGTAGAGAGTTGTTTTATATTCCAAGAATAAAATTATCCCTTTTATATCATCTGGGATACTCAAAGAAAACTATTTTTTTTCCTATACCCATTAAGGGATTTCTTTTGAAAAAAGGGAAATCATTTCCCAAAGCGCTTGAATGGCATCTCCATTTTGTTGTGCATATGGAGCAATTTTGTTTTATATTTTTTTCCTTTCCCCCGGGAAAAGTGGGGGAAAAAGTTGGGGGAAAAAGCGTACAGAGGGGGGCGAGGCACAAAATTATATATTTATTATATATTTGTACCATTATGTAAAAATCTTGAAGGTGAGATTTTTTTGAAAGATTTGTTAATTTGTGAACACTGACGTATACAGTTCTGGGCGCTTTTTTTTTGTCTCCTTATTCCCTTCCCCTTTTTTCTGGGTAAAAAAGAAGAGGAATTTGAACGCACTTAGCTGCTATAAATTTTTGTTCCCGTTTACCGGTTTTTCCAAAAAAAGGCTGCCGCGAATTTGGACTTTCAACGCAGCATGTGAAAAAATAGCTCATGGAAAATTTACAAATAGGCCCAATTTTTAAAATGGACGAGTCCCCTTTATGGGGTACCGCCGTATCATAGGGAAACAAAATTTTTTTATGGTTTACCCGGGTTCTCTAAAAAAAGTTTGTTCGTCAAATCAAAATATGGTGAAAAATTTTCTTACTTATACATCAAAGATAAATTGACCCCCAAGGGTTTAAGAGTTTATAAACCATACGTATGAAAAAACGATCCCGATTTTAAACCGTTTATGGGTAGATATTTTGGATACTGTTCTTTGAATATCATGAGTCTTTTAGTTAAGAAACGAAAAAAAAATTGTGCAAACATTGTGGTCAAAAATACGTATATTTTTTAAAATTTTGAGGGAAAATAGAAATCATGCAGAGTACAAAGATAAAAAAATAAAAAATTAAGAGTCCCTGCATAAATACGAGTGGATATTTTTAATGGGAAAGTTGTATAAATTATAAGGGATGAATTAGTAAATTCCTTTTTCCGAATGATATCTTAAGCCCCCCAAAGGGAAATTTGAGCAAGACCCCCTATAGTAGGCCAAATGAAAATAAAATTATTTGAACCCCAAGTAATGGAACAAGTCCCTCCTGTTGATTTAAAAGTAAAAATTTTTTAAAAAAAGAACCATTGTAATTCGGCTAATAAGGATTAGTAGACGTTAAAAAACCCGAAACCCCATTCGAGAGACAAAAAAGGACAAAAAGGGAAAAAAATCAGATGTAGAACATATGCAACTGTGGTAAAAAAATAATAATAAGAAAAAAATCTTTCCCTAAAACCCTAGAAGGAAAAAACCGATCAATAAAGAGAAAAACAACCCCACACGATCAGTAAAAGTAATACATTTAGAACACGCAGTAATCATTAAGTGGGGGGCAACGGGGATCTCTAATTTAGAAAAATATATGTACATGAAAACCCCATTGACCAGATAATTTTTAAATTCATTGGAAAATAGTTTTTTCTCTTTAAACCGCGGCCCACCCAAAATGAGCTATAGGGATGATGGCAATAGGTTCCCAATGATCTTACCATCACCCCAACATCCAAAATTTCCTTTTTTACCCCCTTAAAAACCCTATTGTGTGCATCGGTACCCGGAAAACTTTCCTCCCCCCAAATAATAACGCGGATTTCAGGAAACGAAATTGTAAAAGGGGAGGAGGGTTTCTTAGCAGTAGAAGAAGATCAGAACGATTTAAATCCAAAAAAAACAAAGTAGAAAAAATGGAGGTTTAAAATAGTTACAATTTTTAAACCTTTCGAAATATAACTTACGAAAGGGAATGAAAAGTATTTCAGATTTTTAAAAATTTCTGCCCGGATAGTCCCCTTGATCCTTTTACAAATGAAAAAGCCCTTCAAAAATATATGGGAAAATTAAACATTGCAAAGATTTTTAATTCAAAAAGAACAAAATAAGAAAATTTGGAAAACAAAAAAACAAATCAAAAGCCCTATGACAGTTTGGTATTGCCCCCAAAACCACCCTTTTTTCCCTTTGGGCCCCGGGACACTATATTGGGTTGTTCAATCAAATGGTCAGGAAGATTTAAGTAAAAAAAAGGGTAAAAAAACCCCCGCAAAGCAAATTTAATGCAGTACAAAAAAAGGCAATTCAACCTTGAAAGAGAATGCTACTTCACAATTAGGGAATGCAGAAAAGGTGGATCCAAAGTCATTCAGGAAGATAAAGAATTGTTGGGGAAGCATATAGGATCTCAGGGGACCCTAAAAATTTTTATATAAAAGTGGGTCCCGCTCTTACAGATTACAGGAAAAATTTTGTTAAATTCCAAAGGATGCAGTCCCAAAAAGGGATTTTCAGCCAAAAAAAAGGGCAAAGGGGTTTAAATTTTAAGAAAACCCCAAAAAACCCCTTTTTTTATCATTACCCAAAGGTGCATAAAAGTTTAAAATCCGCCAGGAAGGCCCCCTAGTCTTGGGTTAGATCCCATTGTCTAAAATTATCTAAAATATTTTGACATATATTTACAGTTGCACTTCCTGGTCAGTTTTTAAAATATTCTGCCTGTTTATCGAGACTTAGCGGGTGTTTGAAGGAAAAAAATCATACATTTTTTACAATGGATGTAGTAGGTTCTATTCTAAAAACAGAACACCCTGGGGTCCGGCGTAAAATCCTTTTTGGAAAAAAGACAAAAAAAAAGTCACAGGGGAAGAGGCAATTTTATTGAGGGGTTTTAAATTGATCCTTACAAAAAAAATTTTTTCGAAAAGAAAAGGTCGTGCTCCTGCAGGTTGGGGGTGATGGGGAGGGTTGCCCCATGTGGCCAACCTGTTTGGGGAACTTCGAAAAAGTTATATATATTGTCGGATTCAAAGCATTTAGTGAAAAACTACTACAAGAGATTTATAGTGATTATTGTTTTTTATGGGATGGACCCTTAGGGCGGAGTTTTTTAAAGGTTTGAAAATCAACTCGCAGGTATAACCTTTACACAAAACCCTTGGCAAAAATGAAATTTCGTTTTGTTTGAACCTTTAAGGAAAAAGGTAAATTTATACCAAAAAACACTTCAAAACTGTGGATTCAAAATTTTTCTCCACCTTCACAAGTGCCACTATAAAAAGTAGACGGAAAAATGCCCCTTGGGCAATTCCGAAGAATTCGGAAAAAAAATGTACATCAGATGAATCTAATAGGAAGCAGGCTAAAAGTTCTCATCAAAGATTTTGAGACAAAGGTTATCTAAAAGGTCTGGTGGAGGAAGAAAAGAACAGAGCCTTGAATAAAACCAGAGGAGGGTTGCAGTCGGTAGAAAAAGAGGTATCCAGATGTTTTTTAAACAAAAATTTTTTCAACCACATATTCATCCAACATGTGGACATTTTAAAAAAACATGGGGAATTGTTGTCAGACCCCGTTTTAAAAGCCCATTTCCAAGAAACCAAAAGGTGACTTTAAAAGGGGCAAATACTTTTTAAAAATATTATAGGCCCCCTCACGAAGAGGAATAAGAAATTGAACTGACAAAACAGGGGTTAAAGGAGGGGTAAGGGCATGCAAATTCCCCACTTGAAATGTTGTGAAAGTGCGGGAGGGTGAGAATTAATTTTAACTGCTCAGGGGAAAAAAATTTAAAATTAAACACAATCTGACTTGCAAAATTTTAGCTTTTCGTATATTGATTACCTGAAATGGGGAGTAAACATACGTTGGGGGAAGTTTACAAAAACTCTCCCAACGTTTTATAACAAACCCCAGATATAGCATAAAAAAACAAAACAGTTTATTTTTGCCTTCCCAGCATCTCATGGGGGAGCATCCTGAGGGGAAATTTTAAATTGTTCTGAACCCATTTATTTCATCAAAGGGATGTTTTTGATGGGTGCGTCTCTAATAACAAGGAAATCTTTTGGATTTTTTAAGTGAACACCCCAATCCCTCGGGGTTTTTAAAAAAGGGCCCCGGGGTTATTAAATAGAGAAAAAAAAATGCAGGTAAATATTTTTCTTTCATAAGTGGAAAGTTTTGGTGATTGTAGGCATCCTGGAGTCTTGTGAAAGTATGGGGATAGGTCTGCGCGAAAATGCCTGAGTACGTTTTAGTTGGGGTGGAATGCCCTCATCTTCCACTAATCTGACTTTTGGGTCGGAGCTGCCGGGCGGTGAAAGGCATTTCAGCTCCCAGGAAAGGAGGAATTTAGTGGAATGAAAATGTACAGGGGTATATCTTTGGTTTTTTATATAATTATGTTTTTTTCAGATGTAAAAAAAACCAAAAAAAGTTTATTATGTTTTTGATATGATTGTATTTCGGTTTTTGATATGTTGTGGGTTAACCCCGGGGGGGAGGTTCCCCCCAGGGTTATATTTTAAAAGGACTTGTTGGTTTTCATTCTCCTGAGGAAGCAAAAGGAAAAATATGCAACGCGTTAGAGAGTTGTTTTTTTTTTCCAAGAATAAAATTTACCCTTTTTATTTATCGGGGGATACCCCAAAAAAATTTTTTTTTTTTCCAAATTCCCTTTAAAGGGGGTATTTTTTTGGGGAAAAAAAGGGAAAATCATTTCCCAAGCGTTTTTGAATGGCATCTCCCTTTGGGTTTTGGCTGACTATAGGAGCAATTTTGTTTTATATAGGGAATTATTTGATAGAGGGAGAGAAGCTGGCTTGTGATATAAAAGGGTTAATATGATAAGGAGGAAGCTGAAGTTTTGGGATTTTAAAAGGAAATTTTTGGGATAGAGGAGAGAAGTTTAAGCTTGTGATATATGGGGTTTTAATGATCGAGGGGAGCAGTGAGCTCTTGGATAAAATAGGGTTTTTTGGGATAGAAGGGAGATGCTGAGCTTTGTGATTTTTTTGGGTTTAAATATTATAGAGAGGAGGACCCGGGCTCTGTGTTTTATAGGGTTAATAAAGGGAGGAGAGAATTTGAGTATGTGATATATGGGGTTTTAAAATGTGGGGGGGAAAGAGGAGCTGGGGGCTCTGTGATATTTGGGGTTTTAATTTGATAGAGGAGAGAAGTGAGCTCTGTTTTAAATTGGGTTTTATTTTATATCTATCCCAAGGAAAACCTTTTGTATAGGATCCTTTCAGCGTTTGCAGACCCAATTTGAATTTCCCTTCTAAGGGGGGACACAAAAAAAAAACCCTTGAAAACCCAAAGGGCCGGTTTTTTTTAAAAAAAAAATTTTTAAAAAAGTTTTAAAAATGTCCCAATTTTTGCAAATAACCTCTCTAGCTTTTTTCGCACGGCCCTTCTCCCGGGTGTTTCCCCTTTCGGGAGGGGACAATCAAAAAAACATCCCCACCTATTTATCCCCAATATAAAAAAACAAACAAAAATGGGGTTTTTGAATTTACCTAAAATTACCTCTTCGAAATTCCCCGGGTTCCGGGTTTTTTCCGGACCGGAATTTTTAAATTTGTTTTTTACATCACTTCCCCCCAAAAATTTTTCAAACCGGGAGCACTAGCGCTTATTGGGGAATGCTCTATGCCCACGGAACCCCGTATCTAAAAATTGACATAGTTTTCCCCAATTTTCAGGATTAATTTTATTATTTTTTAATCCCCGGGGTACTTGGGTTTAACCCCGGGAACGGGCTTAATGTTTCAGCTTAAAAATCCAAAATTGTTTTATATTAGAAAATTTCCCTGTAAACCCTTATTGGTATTGGATTCTGGAACAAAATCTTTGGGGTTTGTACTAAAAATTTTGGTAATTACCCCCCAAAATTGTTTTTTTCTTCAATTATGGGGGGAAAAATTAAAAATTATTTTTCTTTTTTAAAATTAAACCCTTTATGATTTTCATTCTCTGTGAGAGTTTCCCGGTGGGGTTTTGGCCCACATATTGTTTCCCCCCTGTCACAGTTTTTTAGGTTTGTTTTAAAAAAAAGAAATGAAAGGGGGAAAGTCTTGTCTTTTTTAAATTTTTATAAATTTTTGGGTTATATGATAGAGGGGAGGGCTTTTTTGTTCTTTTGATATTAGGGTTTTTTTGTTTGGGGGAGGAAGTGAGCTTGTGAATATAGGGTTATATGATAGAGGACAAAAGCTGAGCTTGGTTAATATAGGGTTATGTGATAGTTGAGAGGAGCTAAAGTTTTGTAAATAAAAAAGGGGTTATATGTTTGAGGAGGAAGTGTGTTTCTGTGATATATAGGAATTTTTATGATTTAAAGACCCAAAAATTTTTAGAGAAAAAAAACAAAAAAGAAAAAAATGTTTTAGGACCCCTTACTAGACGTTGAGCCCATGCTTACCGCACCAACTTATTTTGTGTTTCGGCGCTTTCCCTGTTCAGTGTGGGGAACAGAGAAAAACTATAAATCTTTTGTATGGGGGGGGGGGTTTTGTAAGCGGGCCCTTTCACTTTTGGTTTTGAATTTTTTTCCCCTCAAAAACCCCTGTTTAATTATATTTCCCTATATTTTAACAGGCCCTCAGCTTTTTTCCCCCTTTAATTTTAAATAACCCTATTATCACAGAGCTCAGCTTCCCCCCCTTAATCTTTTTAACCCTTTTTTAAATAAGGTTTTTTCCCAACCCCCGGGTTTCCGGCGGGTTTTATTACACAGGGGGGCTATCATTTTTAAATTTTTAAATTTACGGGGGGCTACCCTTTTTAATTATTACTACAGGGGGGCAATCATTATTAATTATTTCTACAGGGGCAATCATTATTAATTATTACTACAGGGGGGGCTATCATTAATTATTATTACAGGGGGGCTATAATTATTAATAATCACTACAGGGGGCTATCATTATTAATAATTACTACAGGGGGGCTATCATTATTAATAATCACTACAGGGGGGCTATCATTATTAATTATCACTACAGGGGGGCTATCACTATTATCACTACAGGGGGCTATCATTATTAATTATTACTACAGGGGGCTCTCATTTATTATCACTACAGGGATCCATCTATTATCACTACAGGGGGCTATCATTATTTATTATCACTACAGGGGGGGCTCATTTATTATCACTACAGGGGGGCTCTCATTATTTATTATCACTACAGGGGGGCTATCATTTATTATCACTACAGGGGGGCTCTCATTATTTATTATCACTACAGGGGGGCTCTCATTATTTATTATCACTACAGGGGGCTATCATTATTTAGTATCACTACAGGGGGGCTCTCATTTATTATCACTACAGGGGGCTATCATTTATCACTACAGGGGGCTATCATTTATTATCACTACAGGGGGGCTCTCATTTATTATCACTACAGGGGGCTATAATTTATTATCACTACAGGGGGGCTCTCATTATTTATCATCACTACAGGGGGGCTATCTATTATCACTACCGGGGGGGCTATAATTATTATAACTACAAGGGGCTATAATTATTTATTATTACTACAGGGGGCAAAATTATATATATATTTATATTTATATATATATTATAATATTATATATATATATATATATATAAAATAACAGAGCAGATTACATATGTATATTATTTACATGTTTAATACTGACCCACAGAGCTGATAATCAGTCTGCAGTTATAAATACTGGTTACCCCATACTACACCCCTAAATAACACAGCATAGACTTTGTGGGTTTTTTTTCTGTGTGTGTGATATTAAACCTCCAACCCCCTAATAACTCCGCCCCCAATAACCACGCCCCCACCGGGCCGGGGAAAAAATTGGCGTGAATTAAACCGGCCCCCGGGGGGAAAAAAAAGGTTGGGGACCGTTTTTTGGGGCCCCTATATACCCACAGAGCTCAGTTTCCTTCCTCTTTCAATAACCCTTTATAGCTATTTGATCCATTTTGGCTGTGGGGGCCACAAAATTGGATAGGGGGAAAGGTGCTACGTTGTTTATATAAAATAAAATAAAAACCCTTTGGGGGTTTAGAATAAAGGGAAAAGTTTTAGAAAAATCCTCTGTATTTCCCTAGAATTTTTATTTTTAAATATGAATAAAAAAAAACAAAAATTTAATAAAAAACCCCAAACCTTTTTTCGCATCCCCATCCTCGCACGTTTTCCTCAGGGGTTCTGACACTATCACAATCCCCCTTTTCAAAAATTATCAAAAAGGGGCGGCACCTTTTTTGTGAAATTCCCAATCCAATGTCGCCCTTACCCTTTTTCCCTTTATACATACATAAAAAAAAACAACGTTTTTTTTTTTAAAAATACACAAGCATTTAAAATTGAAAAACGTTGCATTTACACCCTTTAAAACTTGAACAATAAAACCCAATTTTCCCTTTATACATTTTAAATTTTTTCCTTTTTCCTTTGCCCCCTTCTGACTGTGAAATTTACCTCCGGGGGCCCCTTCCCGGCAGGAACAGGAATTTTCTCGTCCACCAGGATTTTTTAAAAGGGAAAAAATAAACTTGGTCTGACTAAAAAAAGTCGGCATTTGAGAATTTGGCTAAATGCCAGTACAAAATCGCAGGAGTTTCCTGCTTCCCTCAGACTATTAGAACCCTGCCACTGGGGGGAATGGGAAAACCTTGGGGGGGGAAAAGAAAAAAAAAAAACCTTTTTTTTTTTCCCTTTTTTTTTTCCCCTTTTCTTCCCTTCTCCCCTTTTTTCCCTCCCCCTCCCCCCCTCCCGGGGTTTTTTTTTTCTATTTGCCCCTTTAATTTAAATGACCTTTTTGGGTTTTCTTTTTAAATCGCAGTATTTAAGGGTTTTTAAATTTTAAAAATCCAGTACTTTTTCTTTATTTATCAATGCCTGCAGTCTATCCGTTAAACCCTTCTGATAAAAAAATGGGTGGGCTGTACTTTTAAATTATAATTCCCAATCTGGGGGTTGATCTAAAAATGTCGGGGAAGGGCCCGGGTACAATCTATTTCCCTTTTTAATATTTTGATCTGTGATTATTCACCCCCCTTTTGGGGGGGAGTTTTGTGGGTTGCCCCCCCCCAACTTTACTGCTTGCCCCCCAGCTGCAATTTAAAAAAAGATAAACCCCCATAAAAAAGGGATCAAACATTCCCAAAATTTAAAAACGGATTTTTTAAATTTTTTCATTTGTGAATGGGGCCCGAAAAGACTGTACCTATTTAAACCCTAAGCAAAAAATTTACAGGGGGGAAAAAAGGCCCACATTGTTTTTCCCTTTCCACATGGCCCCTTTAAAAACCCCTTACATGGGTTCTTTTTTTCCGGGTATTTTTTTCTCGGGATGGGGCCCCCTTTGGAAAATTTTTTTTGGTTTTCCCTCTTTGTATGTGATACTTTTTTTTTAAACCCCCCGTAATTTTTGAGTCTTAAAAATCGGGTCCAAATCCATTTGTGGCTGGACAGCCAAAGGGGAAATAAAAATAGCTTTAAATTTTCCCCTCCCCCTTTTTGGGTGAATTTGGGAAATTAAAATTGGAACTTTTGGGGGCACTGGCGGGTTTGAGGGTTTTGTTTAATCAAAATTGATTTAAAACTCCTTTTTTAAAAATTGTTGTACCTTTAAAACTTTCCCTAAAAAAATCATGCTCAGGGTTGGCAAAATTTCCCAAAAAATCGTTTATTTTCCCCCATAACATCTAAAACCAACCTATACTGGGCGCCTGTCTGCCCCAAAAATCCCCTTCCCTTTTTTTTCTTTTCTGGGTGGGGCACCATCCCTTTCCCCGGTTTGGGAAAGGCCCCAAACAAAAAAGGGGGTGTGGACCCACCCATTGAAATATCATATAAAACCCTATTTTAAAAAACGGGAGCTCATTTTCCCTCCCTTTCTATCATAAAACCCCTATATTTCAAAGAGCTCAGCTTCTCTCCTCAAACTATAACCCTATATATCACAGACCCTCACTTCTCCCCCCTTCCTATCATATAACCCTAAAATATCACAGACCCTCAGTTTCCCTTTCCTTCTATCATAAAACCCCCAATATATCAAGAGCTAAAGCTTCTCCCCCTTTTATCACATTCGCTTTTAGATGGGGGCCAGCATAAGCCACCTGACATTTTTCCTTTTGCCGATCGGGTTTTTGAAACACGTAAGCAATGCTTTTAGATGCACACCATTGGGCCACATGTATGAAAACTGTCTAGGCCTAAAACTTTCTTTGTTAACCATAGCAAACAATGAGAGCACCCCTTTCATTTTTTCAGAGCACTATATGAAACCTGGTTGCAACAAAGAAAGTCTTACACCTAGACAGTTTTCATAATGCGGCCCATTATGTATTGACATCCTGTACTAATACATTTTTGGATTTTATCTAGACTGGAGCACCATTTTTAGATTTTATATGTAATTCTACTACAGTGATGTCAGTAATGTCACAATAGAAATTCTTTGCCTAGACCAAAGCAGTTTGGAAAAAACAAGATGCTTCATTAATTATTGAATGCGGGTGAGCTGTGAGGAAGGAACAGTTTTTTCTAAACATCTCTTGGGAAAATGACTGCTGTCACATTAAACATGGCTGGATGACTTCAGGGCATTGTGACGCATGTGGACTAACCACTTTTAAAGCAGTTACGGTTAAAAATACTCTCTTGAATTAATTTCATACAGCAGTAACTACTGCAAAAATGTATGGTACCAGCTGAAAACTTGTAGAACTAAGAAGCAGCATGGGTGCCAATGTAAAGGGATAGAGAGTGTTTAGCAGTGGGGATCCCTGTAATGTAAATTTAAATTACCCCCAGTTATCATGCTAAATTTTAACACCTCCAGAAGGGTCTTGTGTTTTTTTCACCGTTCACTCTATTAACCTGTGGCCAACGTTTAATTTGCAAACCCTGCTATACACAGAAGCTCTGCTTGATCACATTGGTTCATCACCTATTCACCAGGAAGCCAACACGTGAGAAGTTGATTTCCATGTTCAAAAGTAAAATCAGATAGTTGATACCTATGTAAAGGCAAATGAGCCTGACTAATAAACTATTAAAATGAATCACTACTTCAGAGCCACATTTTAAAAATGTCAGGAACCACCTCAGTTTCTGGTGATAAAAAGGGATTATTTCAACACGACAATCCATTTTTTTAAAGGAAACTGTCCCAGGGTTCCGTTAATATCCAAAGGTCTGGAAATGATTTCGCAAAAAGTGAATACAACAAGAGCATTATTGTATTACATCAAAAGAATGAACAACTGGGTGACCATGCTATTTATGGCCATCCAAGTCCAACAGAGCAGGAGTTACCTTTTCTAAGAGCTCGGCTCTAGCTAATTAAAAAGCCTGTATGCCGTTTTAGAACATATATATGGAAAGGGTTTCTTATTGAGATATTCCCTCAGGATGGACTAACTTTAACAATTTAGACTGCTTACAGTGGACAATTAAATTGGTGTTCATACATGTGTAAGCCGTGTACCTAGGTGGGCTTCCCAGAATACAATGAAGACACAGACGAGAGAAATGACAACAACATTGTTTCAGACCAACTAATATTGGTCTGAATAAAAGGGTATTATCCAGATACCTCAAGAACACACACACATAAACAAAAACTGGGACCCCTGTGCTACGCGGCCTGCCGCTTTACTATATCCTCTGGACACACAGATATTTTACCTATAAGTGGACTGCTATTTACCTCATTAAACCCCTAATAATAATAATAATCTGTATTTATATAGCGGCAACATATTCCGCAGCACTTTACAATTTGGACGGTGTGGGTACAGACAAAATAAATACATTGAAAAATGAAAAACGACTTACAGATGAGACACAAGGTGAGCGGGCCCTGCTCGCAAGAGCTTACAATCAATTAGGGTGTACAGGAGAGACGAAGGGTAAGAAGTGCTAGATTTACAATGGTCCAGCCATGTGACATAAATATGGGGTTGTTATACGTAGAATTCGGATGAACCTGCCACCCAAACAGTACATCTATATACAGTTAAGTGCGCTATGGAGTGTGGGGGGGAGGGGGTCGTGTTAGCATTAGGGATTCTGGTAGGCCAGACTGAGAAGATGTGTTCTGAGGGCCCTTTTAAAGCTATGAGAGTTCTGAGTGTGCCTGATCGCCCGCGGTAGCATGTTTCAGAGAACTGGTGCCGCACATCTGAAGTCTTGGAGACGGGCATGGGAGGTTCGGATGAGTGATGAGTGTAACCTGATATCATCCTAGGCAACTGGAACAATAGTGTGGACGCGTATATCATGGGCATGCTCGCGGTGCAGCACAAGGGTTTACAAACCTCCTAAAGTATTGGATATTCTCAGAGTATCATTGACCATTTAAAGATCTCCCCAACAAGAACAACAAACAAAATTGCCAGCAGAGGTTTGGGACAGTCTCACGAGGACATTATTTCTGGAAATGTTTGTGTAAGGACTGACTCTAGATAAGACCTTAGCTAATCTGTCTACAGAACTCCAAATGATTAGGCATATGTAAAAGAAACAAGCATCCCTGAAAACCTTAAAAATTCTACAAACTTCCCGACTATACATCACTATAAATCCACAACATACATATATAAATAAGTGTCATTAAATAACTATTCTAATGAATACACAATAAAGACAGCATGTTAAAAATAAATACCAGAGGTATAAGAAAGGTAGAAAAAGACAGTAATAATACTGAAAAAGATAGTTATGGCGTCTGCATCGTAGACCCAGTCGGGACAGTCCCGGAAGCAGTGGATTGGACCTGAAGGTATTGGATCGTTTTAACTCGGTCCCATTTGATTTTTTCCAATCTATTTGGGAGGAGAAGCTGAGATATTCGTCAGTGTGATCTAATTTGACCAGTATAAGGAAGTAAATCACAGACTACACTAAGGGCCACATGTATGAAAACTGTTTAGGTCTAAAACTCACTTTTTTGCCCATAGTAACCTATGGGCAAAAAGTGAGTTCTAGACCTAAACAGTTTTCATATAAAAGGCCCTATGTGCCAATACTCAAAGTAAGGGTCAAACAGTAGCAAATGGCATCTATCATCCAGGAGTGATTTGGATATGTCTTACAAGATAAGACTATTTTCTACACCATAGGACTACATCTGACATCCTCTGATGAACTTTTTAATATCTTTTTGAGGGAGAAATGTGTTGGGAAAGAGAAGTAAAGAGGAAGATTATCTTTGGTCAGGTTGTATGGATTAAGACATTTTATTATATAATGTAATTTTGACTCCATCTATATGCATGGTTTAGGGTGAGCCACCAATAGGTGGGGCCGTCCTTTTCGGGATCAATACTACTTCTAAGAAGGGAGAAAAAGAGAGTGATTAGGATCAGTTTGATTTAACTGTCTCTGATCCCCTTCTTTTGTACTGGTTGTCATTATTATATATTTAATTATGATGTATTCCTATCTATTGCATTTAAAGTGATAGTATTATGTTATGTTATGATCTGACACACTTTTTAGAATAATACATATTGTTGTCCTTTATAAGAAGTATAAATTAGAAGTTATTTTTTAAGATAAGGTTTTGGTGTTTTTTCAGTAGATGGAAGTAACCTATGTGGCAATAGTTTGGTGGGAAAACTATGTTTAACTTAGAGCCCTTGATAGCAGTGTCTGGTTGATGGGAGTAGTCTCAAGTAACAAGGCAGGAAGTGATAAATGGCTGCTGTCATGTGTTAATTAGCATGGACTAGGAATGGACTTCTGTAAAGAAAACAGTTGAACCACTTAATACTGCTATCCTCATTTTAATGTTGTATTATCTGAAACATTTAAGTAAAAGTGCCACCTGGGGTGAAAGTAAGATTTAGTACCTCAAATGAGATTTGCAAAACCAAGATTGCTGTAGCGCTCTATGTTGAAAGGTTCACGAAACTTGTTTGATTATAATTGTCGGCACTTGTCGTCTTTTCAAGGGAACTAAACGAGATTATAAAATCAAACCCCATGCTAACGTAATTGCCAACAGTCCTGGGAACTTGGCCAGAGTGGTACTTAAATGCCCCAGGATTTTGTTGGCAACTCTTTGCAATAATGAACCTTATATGGTATAACAGCTTGTACAGCTTTTCTACCATTACTGCTGTGGGATTGGAGTCTTCTCATGGATCAGTGTGTGGTATGACAACTGCTTGGAGTGACTCTACCTTATGATATGGGCTGTTCCAGGATGTATCACTGACTGTGACGTATACTTAGTGTCGTTCATAAACCAAACATCACTGGGCTAAATATACTGATTACAAGTGGATGTTTTCATGGAGCAATGTCTAATCAGCCTGTTCTTTGTCGTCAGTCATTTCCTCTCTTCGTCTGTTTCCTTTTCTTCAGCAGATTGTGGTTGAATCATAGGCACATCCCTGTCTATGTGACAATGATAGTACAAGAATTTCAGCGCCATCATCTTGTCTTTTCCTTTAGCCTTTCAGGATGTGGTAGAGTGATGCTTATCTTCTCTAGACTTTATGATGTCTGAATGTCTTGTCAAACACATTCACATTATAGTCTGGAATAAAATAAATCTGGGACAATTAGATCATCAATGTGGTATTCAGTTAATTTCCGCTTAATATACTATATGAGAAAATGGTGATGATTTTTAGGAAATCAAGCTACATAGTTACATAGTTAGTACGGTTGAAAGACACATCTATCAAGTTTAACTAAGGGTTGGGAAAATTTGTGAATGAAAGAAGAAGGGAAAATTGTAGCTTTGTTTCCCCTACTGTTGAAGACTTTGGAATGCATAAGGCAAGAACTAATCTGCCCTAAAGGAATAATACATAATTTGTAAGACCGAAAAAAGACAGACGTCCATCCAATTCAGTCTATTGTGCTATAGTGTTAATCTAGAAGACGGCAAAAACTCCCATGAGGTAGAAACCAATTGTCCTCATTTTAGGGAAAAAAATCCTTCCCGACTCCAATCTGGCAATCAGAATAAATCCCTGGATCAACGCCCCTTCTCCGGAATCCTGGTCACTATAACTTGTTATATTATTACACTCTAGAAATGCATCCAGACCCTTTTTGAACTCTGTTACTGATTTCACTATGACAAGTTCCTCAGGCAGAGAGTTCCACAGTCTCACTGCTCTAACAGTAAAGAATCCCTTTCTATGTTTATGTAGAAACTTTCTTTCCTCAAGACGTAGAGGATACCCCCTTGTTCTGGCTACAGCCCTGGGTATGAATAAATCTTGGGAGAGATCTCTATATTTGGCCTTAATATATTTAAACATATTTATTATGTCCCCCCGAAGCCGTCTTTTCTCTAAACTAAATAACCTTAATCTTGCTAATCTTTCTGGGTATTGCAGTCCACTCAGTCCTTTTATTATTTTTGTTGTGAATTTACCATGATAAGTTCATGATCTCAAAATTACGTTTTATACGGCTACATAAGTATTAATATTATTTAGTTGTAAGTACTTATTTAAGCCTTTCTTGAAACCCTCAACTGATCCTACTATGACCAGCTCCTGGGATGGCTACTTCACAGATTCACAGTTCTCATGGTGAAGAAGGCTTTTCTCCTCTGTTTTACATGCAACAGCTTTTCCCCATACTTTTTGTAGGGGCCATTTTTATATTTAGATAAATGAATCATGTCTCCCCGTAGCCATCGTAAGACTTAAGTTTAATTCTTTTAACCTTTCCTCATAACTAAGATGTTCTATTCCGCTTATTACTTTGGTTACTCATCTTTGCACTTTCTCTAGCTCCATTACATCCTTTCTATAAACTGGAGCCCAGAACTAAATAGCATATTCCAGATGAGGATGTACCAATGCTTTATATATAGGCACGACTTCATATATAGGCACGACGAGTCCATGCCTCTTTTAACACACGCCAACATCCTGCTGGCCTTAGAGGCAGCAGCCATTTCATGCTTGTGTGATCTACAAGTACACTCAAATCCTTCTCAACAAGCAATTCTCAGTTCCACCCCCCTAGGACATATGATATCTGCAGATTATTAGTACCCAGATGCTTAAACTGTATAACAAGTGTGGTTTTACTGAAGTGAGGTCCCTCTAAATGACTGTGTAGGATTAGTTAAAGGGGTTTCTCACTACAATGATTATCTTTTAGCATGCAGGGACAGATAATCGAAGACTTTTTCTAAATACATTGCTTTGTTGATTTTTCTTTGGTGGGACGAAAAAAGAAGATTTTTCTCCCTTTAAGACACAGGTTTTCTGGTTCCGACCATCGCTCCCCCCTTCTCACCTATATCTTCTTGACAAAAAACACCTAGTCCGCCGCCCGTTTTGAGGACGAGGCCGACTTGGGGGTTCTCGCGTTGCGCTGCCCACTGGGGGGAGTCAAGGTCCCCCCATACTTTTCCCCCTGTTAACCTTGCCCACACTGGCACAAGAAACAACAATGCTGCCACCGTTCGCTGTTTTTGTTATAAGACCGGTCCGTTACCAACTTATGCAGGGTCAGGAACCAACCCTTGGGTAGCTAATCTATAGACCGAGAATTAGGGTGTAGGCCTTTTGCAAGACAACAAACCAGATTAAAGTTTTTAGATTTAAAATTACCCCTTAAAGGGGCACATAGACAGGAAATGTAAAAGAGGGAAAATATATACAGGTCAGGAGAGGTGCAAATACAATTAGGATTACGAAAAAAAAAGGCAGTTAAAATAATCAAGTTACCGTTGTTGCTTGGTCCCCGCCGCATGGGGGGCAGATGTGGCCTGGCTGCTGCGTGATGTGTTATTCCCGTTTCCAGGTCCCCCCCTCCTTGGATCAAACGGGAAGAGCCACCCTGGCTCCGGTTATATCTGCAGGGCAGCCCCACTTGGCAGCCCACAACCCCTGGGACGGTCTATGAACTCCTCCCATCAGGTTCATGCAGTTTTGATAAAAAACCAAAAATGGACTAAAACTCGGCAGGGCATTCACAAAACCGAGCCGGTGGTACCATCAGAACGTCTGGGCCCCCCCTGACGCCGGATATCAAAATGTTTATCTTAGGCCCCTGGGCCCCTTTGGATATCTCAGCCCCCATGCGTCTGGAAACCCGGGGGAAATGGGCCTGTGCGATATGAACCCGCATGCACAGTTAGAAGACCCCTATAATCGTTTTAAATATCGGAGACGCCCTGTGGGTTTTTGATTGATTGAAGTTTTAAAGGGGACTAGCATTTTTCAGTGTAATTAGATTCATGAGGATCTTTTCATGGGTTGACCCCCCTGCGTACGATTCCCCACAAGGGATTGGGGAAGAGCTGTCTGATTTTAAATGTAATTAAGCTTGCCCTGTGGTGGGGGAGGTCGATTGTTAAGTAAGAGAGGGGTGATTTGAGTCATTTTTTTTTCCTCACACTGTCCATCTATGATGAGTCACCTCCAGCAGAGTCTTATCTTTAGTAATGGCATGCCTTACAACTTTTAAAGATTGCAAAAAAGGGGGACACCAGGGGCACGTCTCAAAAACCTTCCCAAAAAACATGAACCAACAAGGGGATGCCCCTAACACACGGGCACACATTACATCCACCAAACCGCCTTAACCCCTTCCCCAACCCAAAAGAACAGCCCGCTTCCGGCAGACCCGCGCCAATACAACTGCAGCATTACTGGGGTCTTTAAAGATGTAATAAAATGATCTATATACATAAATCAATACAAATAGCTGTAACACAATGTTTTATGGATGATACCTCTATATAAGGTTGGACATTGACCACATAATACCGCTTTACAAGGAGCAAGTTTCACTGTACTGTTATGGCCCCCAAAAAAGATGATATTGTAAAAAATCTATAACAAAAAATCAAATAATATGGCCATATCATGACAACAAATCACCTACAAGTCACAAGTCCACAAGTCAAATCAACAAGTCACATAATGACTGAATAGTTCCGCCACACCATGACCACATATCACCATCACATAGTGACTGAATAATACCTCCACACCATGACCACATTGTGAATAATATGGCCATATGTTCCAAAAAATTTAAAACCTTTTTCCTATACCCAAATTCCCGCCCTATCGTAACTTATGTGGGTGAAACCAGTTGTACACCATCGCTCTGAAAACATATATTACTACCATACAGTGACCACATGGGGGCAGATACCACTTGTACAAAGGCGCTCTGCAGACATATAAGCAATTACAGTGCAGTTCTATTTAGTGACTCAAATGATGTCTTCCTGATGGGGTCATTCTATTTTCCTTTCTCCACGCTCCCAAATCGCAGATGACTTCTTGGCCCCCGCCTATCCTTGCAGAAATTTAAACCCCCCAAAATCTTAGTCCCTCCTTTTTTCCAGCCCTCTCAAATTGTTACCCAATTGTACAAACCTCCCCCGGGCTAATATGTGTAGTAAGATGGCTATGGGGCAATAGATGGAAGTGGGAGGTTTATAGACTGTCAGGTGGGGGTTGTATTTTGTGTTGGCACTAGGCCGAATAATACAATTTTAGGGACCAGGAGTGGAAAGGGGGTACATGCCGCAGCTTACAGGCACAATCTCCCGGGATAAAGCTCCACTCAGCATTCCCTAATGCTGAATAGCCTATCAAGTATCTGGGAAAGGTAGGTAACTTACCCCACAGCAGGCATCCAGAAATGGTATTGGCTAGGGTATTGCCTAGCTTTCTCGAATGCTGGATAGATTATTCAGTGCCTGGGACAGTGGGGTGACATCCCCCACAGAAGGCTCCCAGAAAAGATGGGCGATTACTGTAGGGGATAGGGTGCAACTCAGATTTCCCAGATGCTGAACAGCCTTTTTAGAGTTTGGTAGCTGAGAACTACACTTTAAAAACCTCCAGCAGTAATGTAAGTGTAACAGGAATAGCATGTGCATATGGTTTCCGGATTTGAAAACTGACCAACAGAAAATCCGAGCTGTGTAGACTACAGTTCAGATTTTCTATTGAAGTCAATGGGGATGGTTGACAGTCTGTTTTCAGATGGTATTCAAATCCGAAAACCACCTGAAAAACCGATTGAAAACTGTGCCGTGTGGACTTACCCTTACACAACTTGGCTTACAAATTGTAGGAGAATTTCATACTAGGCATCAATGTGGTCTACCAACTGGTCTGACACTAACATGCTTGCAATCAATGTGGTGCCCATCAGGATGTCGGGACATTGGGAGGACGGGTTGGCAAAGCCATATAATGAGGGCGTTGAGGTGCCACAGGGAGAATTATGGCACTGTTTACATAGTGCCAGAGGGACCTGCTGTCTGTGATACAGAGCAGCAAGCCCATGTACTGCTGCCATGAGACTGCCATCCGGTTGACAATTTTCTAGACGAAGTGAGTTCCCTTTTCAAGTGATGCCAAGAGGCAAAAGAAGTCTACTTTTAAAATACAAGTAGAAGGATCTCTTGGTGAAGTTTTTGCAGGGATTCCATCTGTAATATCTTGTTTAGGAAGAGACATGTGGGAAAGTGTGGGAGTACAAGTTGCCTGAGTAAGAGGTACTGTGAAGTGGCTCAATGCCGCCAAAGGGTTTGGGTTAATTACCTGGCAAGACACAGAAGAGGAAGTGTACACATACCAGACCTATCTGAAGTGCAATGATCTTTCCAGGAGACTTCACAATCTCAGGGAGGGATTGGAGTAGGCCTTTGTTATAGTCAACAGAGCAAAGGGCACCTGGGTTTCTTGTGTCACAGGTCCTGTTAGGGCTCCTGGTAAGGAGGGAGGGTCAGTCCCCAGAGGTAGGTGAGCTTCCATTAGTCAAGACAAGTTAGCTTGGTAAGGAGTTAATTGAGAAGTACAATCAACCAGTGGCTGTTGTGGGATCTCCATCTTGAATACAAACGTGTAGGATGTGAGCGTGACCAGTCAGTATCACCCAACCCTGAGTGTAACCTTTGGCTTCTATTTCAGTAGGAAGGCTCACTTATCAGCAGCTGTTCTGCAGCTAGTGGAACCCCATTGGAAGATTGGTGTAAATTAGCCAGTTTAGTGAGAAGTAGTAGTAATAGACACATCTAAAAAGTTCTTGACCAACTGATACACTTCCTGGAGGAGAGAGTGGCGTGCAAGGGACTGCATTTATTAAACCTGTGTGTATGAGAGTAGACTTCATCCCATCCCCTTGTAGTGTTCTAGTATTCCTCTCTACGATTGTTGTTGTCTCATTGTATGCCAACACTGTTTAGTATTTGTACTGCACCACACCTTGTAGACAATGCCCTATGCTCTGTTCCAGTCCTTGCTTCTATCTCCGGGCACATCTCCGGAAACATTGCTTCTTGGTTTTCAGTTGGCAGTGGAAATAAATTATCAATATGAGCCCAAAGCAGAGTCCAATGCTGGCATGCTGGAAAGCATTGTGGTGCCAAGTGGTGCACCTAGATCCTTAGAGGAGAAGAGGTATAGAAGTCTTATAAAGGAGGAATTTGGCACTAGTGACCACATGTAGTACCATGGGAACCTGCTCCATGTGCTGCATAGCAACAAGACCATGTACAGCTATTGTAAAACTGCTAAGACTAGGACCTCTAAAGACTCTAGGAGCCACGGATAAGCAGGTACAGTCAGCAGCATCCACTGAAGGCAATATTGAGGGTACAGAATGGCCCTGAGGCCTATGGTAGAGCTAAATCTCCTGACTCAACATAGTGAGTGGACTAATGTGGCAAATTTTTGTGTTAAAGTACTGTTATTTTGTTGCAGAAATAAATGTGAATAGTCCTTTAAAGAGACATCATATGGCTCTCCTACAAAAGAACATGTGTTTGACACCCAGTGACTTAGGGCTGCACTGCAGTGAAGCACAGTTTGTGCGAGGTTCATGTTACAGTACTAGTAATGGTCATACTATAGTGTTATGCAATTTTTGTATTGATTTTTTCCTAAGCTCATTGTGGGAATCCATATCAAGAAATATAATATAATACAAACAAACAGTTAGGTCATATTATTATGACCACCAGCAAATTTTCAAGATGACACTGTGTGCAGCATGGATAGCAGCCAGATGAATTGGAAGTGACTCAAAAAGGTCCAGGTTGGTTGTCACAGGTATCTTGAGCACTGCTGTCTGTAGTGTATCCCACAGATGCTGGATTGGGCTCAGGTATGGACAATTAGGAGACCAGGATAGTCTTGACCATTCTCTCCTAACCAATGTTGGACATTTCTAGAAATGTGACATGTCCTATATCCTATCCGCCCCATGGAATACAATCAACATGTATGGATGTATGTGATCTGCAATACATACCCAAATTGTTTGAGTGCCTTCCACGTTGATAAGTAAACTCAGAGAATTCCACAAAAACATTAGACCATAACATTACCACTACCAGCATGTGTTGGTATATGTTGGTTTACTGTATGTCACCACTAACTGTGCAGATGTATAGAAGACTCTGTGTGAGACCTTATAAAGAATCTGAAAAATCTGTCATGTTGCTGTTACACATAGGTATAATGGTAAAGAGTGATCTTTTTGTCAGTTTTCGGGTCCCTAGTGTCAGGCTGGCAGTCACAACCTGGAGAGGATTTCCTATTTACTCAAGAATGCGGCTTTGTCAAGAGGAAGGAAACCGTCACTGATTTTACATTGTGCTGATAAGAAGGTTATCCAGCACAACTTTTCTTTTAACAGGACCCTTTGTGGATTGTCTGTAAGACTTCTCATCTCATCCAAAATCTCTATAGTATCTTTGAAACCCCCCCTCCAAAGGAAAAAAAATCACTAACTGTGTTACTTATTCATGGTTGTAACTAACATAAAGTCTTAAGGGCCGTTAACACGGCTTATTTCGGCGCAGATTGGCACCGCCGGATTTGCGCTGCAGTACGGTGCCAATCTGTCGCCGTAATTATGGTAATCCACCGTTCTCATAGAGAACAGTGGATTCCGTCGCTCCTCCCCGCTCGGCGAATCCGCCGCAATACGCGCCGTGGATAATGGAAGTCTATGGGGTCGGCGGGCCGCGCCCTCGCCCCGCCCCTTATTCCAGTGCGCAATTCCGTCTTGAATAAGCCGTGTGAACACGGCCTTATGGAAACTAGTTGCCAACAAGTAAGGCTGCTTCAGGTGTGATCATTTAGTCTCCTGCATCTCTCAGTGACAGATTTTCCTTGTCAAAGGCATTCCTACCACTGTTGGATTAGTTTACCATTTATAATTGTTGTAAAGCGGAGTGACCACATCTGTTGAACCTGTAATGAAGGGACATTGGTTGAACTACAACTCTCAACATTGGTGTGCTCATGTTTATGTTAGTAGCGATAATTATGTGCCCAGTTTAGAGTGAACAATAGAACATCATATATAAGATTCAGCCTTTCCCCCAAGTCAATATCACGTGTAGTATCCTTGATATAGAAGCACTACAGTATTAAAATCAGAAGCATATAGAGTTATAGTACAGGCCTTTAACCATACAGCCAACCCCTGGGAGAGTTGGCTGTGAGAGGCTTAAATAGAATGTGTCATCAAAAAATGACTTATTGTTTAACTAACATTTTTATGTTAAACACTTTTTAGGAATTTTTGGTTATTTTTTTTTCATTTTCCAGATCACTTTCAATATTTTTTTTAATAATTCTTAAGTCCCGCAGTTTTCACTTTGCCCACTAAGCCTAATAATCATCTGATACTTCCTGTTCTGTTTAGAGAGCTTTTCAGCAGTGTGCTCATTATCAGTAAAAGCAGGGTCACACTGAAAGGAGACACCATTGTGTACAGATAACACTGAATCCACCAGTCACAAGAGGAGATGTCACAGCTCCCCCTCTTCCCTCTCTTCACAGTGAAAACTATCCTATAGACATCTATGGGACAGAAACTGTCTTAAGACTCCTATGTGCATGAAGCTGCTGTAAAGTATCTCTCTGACTGCTGTTAAAGCAGTGCAAGCAAGAATGTCTTCCCCACAATCATATATAGATGGCCGAATTGAGAAATCTACAATCAGGAAATAAAAACAGCTGAGAGGAAAAGGATATGGATCAGGGTCTTGATTTAATAAGTAAAAAAAAAAATTGGCGAAAGATTCCCTTTAAGAAGAAGCAGTGCTGGGCCAGTGCCACGAGACACTGCTCTGACACCACTGACTTCCGGGAGCGCCCCACCCCCACAGTCTTTTCTAGCCGTGTGTGCCACCACTGAGGAGAGATGAGTACTCTCCTCCTTGCCCTCTGCCTTGCTGATGCTATCACCAAAGTTTTCTGGATGCTGGATAGCAGGGGCGTAACTACTGGGGTAGCAGACGTAGCAGCTACTACGTCTGCTCCCCCGGTAATGCCGCTCCTATGCCCGCCGGCTCGAGCGTTCTAGGCAGCGCTGCCCAGTGGTAGCGGAACTGAGCGCCTCCGACGGTCCGCTCTGCTACTTCCCCTGCTGGCTCTTAGTGATCACGTGGGTGGCGCGGTGATGTCGCATGACCGCGCTGCCCTCGCCGAGCACAGAGGCTGGAGCGCGTCGCATCACGGGAGCGTGAAATGAGGTAAGTAAGTTATTTATTATTTTAACTCGCCTGCCTGCCTATTTAGCCCCTTTAGCCCCCTATAGCCTGCCTATCCAACCCCTATAGCCTGCCTATCTAGCCCCTATAGCCTGCCTCTCTAGCACCTATAGCCTGACTATCTAGCCCCTATAGCCCCCTATAGCCTGCCTATCTAACCCCTTTAGCCCCCTATAGCTGCCTATCTAGCTCCTATAACCCCTATAGCCTGCCTATCTAGCCTAATGCCCCCTATAGCCTACCTGCATATATAGCATAGAGCCCCCTATAGCTCCTTATAGCCTGCCTGCCAATATAGCCTAGAGCCCCCTATAGCCTGCCTATATAGCCAAAAGCCCCCTATAGCCTGCCTATATAGCCTCCTAAGCCCCCTATTGCCTGCCTGCCTATTTAGCCCATAAAGCCCCCTATAGCCTGCCTGCCAATATAGCCTAGAGCCCCCTATAGCCTGCCAATATGGCATCCTAGAGCCCCTATAGCCTGCCTGCCTACATAGCATCCTAAAGCCCCCAATAGCCTGTCTGCCTATATATCATCCTAAAGCCCCCTATAGCCTGCCTGCTTATCTAGCCCCTATAGCTCCCTAAAACCTGCCTGGCTATATAGCCTCTATAGTCCTCCCTATAGCCTGCCTGCCTTGGTAATGTTGGTCTTGGTATAGAGGGAAATATTTGGTAGCTCTATGATGGTGATATGTGAGGTAATCACTCTTTGTATTATCTAGTAACCGCATGACTTAAGAGGTCCAGGTAAATGTTCGTGGTCGGGGGTTGGGGGCATTCACAAGTGTGCTATGGGGCCCAGGCTTCTCTAGTTACGCCAGGCTATAGGCTATCCAGCATCCAGGAGACCTTGGCGACACCCCATCCCCCACAGGTGGCACACAGTTTTCGTATCATAAAAATATGAGTGCCACCTGTAGGGAATGGGCGTCACCCAGCTTTCCTGCATGCTGAATTGCTAATCTGGTATCTATTACAGAAAACTGAGTGCCACTTGTGGGGGTTTGGCATCATCCAGCTTTTCTGCCAGCTGGACAGTCTATGGATAGGGGCAATAGGTTAGTATAATCCATGGTGCAACAAAAAACCAATGCTTGTAAAACAGAGGCATCTGTCAGATCCTCTATTACTAGCACCAAAATTAATGGTAGAAAAACACAATAACACAACTCACAAACACATTATTTAAATAAATTCTCCTCCAATACCATCCTTTGTTGGTCATTTTATTAAAGAAATAAATTCAACACTGGTTCAACGTAGTCTAATGAGGCTATCATAGTCCAATCTGTATATAAATAGAAATACTACAAAAACATAACAGTACTAAACTCCATTCCCTACACTCTATGAAGGTCATGGCTGCGGCTGATCTTCTGGAGGGTGCAAGGGATGGAGTCCAGGCCACACATTATGATCCTGCGAGGTACAGGTCATAGCCGCTGCACAATCTCAAGGAGTATGGTCCACTGCCTCTCCCCTCCCCAGGAAGTTGTATCTGTAACCTGTGCACTGTACCATTACTCTGCCACCATTATGGTAGGTGGCATATTGCCAACACAAAATACAAAACTCACCTATCACCCCATAAAACCCTAACCACCTCCCCCTATGACCCTACAACCCCTCACCTTCATCCAGGGCCGGGACAAGGCATTTTGGTGCCCTAGGCAAGTACAGCCAATGGCGCCTGCCCCCTTCCCCCCCCCGCTCCCCAAAAATTGCACCACCCCCCACTAATTCCTCTCACCCCTGCACCAGGTCCTTTCACTAATTTTCTGCATATTCCACATAGATCCATCACCTCAGCAGTCACTGCACAATGAAAATCAGAGCTGACAAATTGGCTTTTTCAAAATCGCTCCCCTCTGTATGACAGTGTAATACCCCTAAATAACAGTCACTAAATAATCCACCTATGCATGGAGCAAATCTACCAGACGAATGATTGTTACTAAAAAAAAAACTCCTACAAAACCAAGACCCAAAACTATTATTACTTAAGAATCAAATAATCCTGCCAGACCCTGACCAAACGCAAGCCCCCACATGTGACTATCAGCTGTACACAGGTTCTGATTAAAATATACCACCGCCATACAGTGACCATAAAAGTGGTAATACTAGTTGTATGTAGATGCTTTGCAGAAATGTAAGTGATTACTCTGCAGTTACATTTAGTGACTCACAGGAGATGTCTTTTCTGATCAGCATCGTTCACTTTCCCTTTTCTTCTCCATCCGGTTCACACCTTCCTGCTGATTGCTCCCGGCCAATACTCGTCCCTGCAGATTTGGACACAAATATCTTAGAATCCTCACATTTCCAGTATCTCCTTAATTATAGGTATATAAGTACCCTCAGTTAGACAGGTATATATGTCCCCTCAATTAGGCAGGTATATATAGGTCCCCATCAGTTAGGCAGGTATATAGATATTGTCCCCTTAGACAGGTAGGTATATAAATATAGGGGCACTCAGGCAGGTATTTAGATATAGGATCACTCTCAGGCAGGTATATAGATATAGGGTCACTATCAGGCCGGTATATAGATATAGGGGCACTCTCAGGCAGGTATATAGAGGCACTGAGGCAGGTATATAGCTATAGGGGCTCTGGCAGGTATATAGGGGCACACAGGCAGGTATATAACTATAGGGGCTCAGGCAGGTATATAGGGGCACACAGGCAGGTATATAGCTATAGGGGTTCAGGCAGGTATATAGGGCACACAGGCAGGTATATATAGCTTTAGGGGCCCAGGCAGGTATTTATAGGGGGGTAGGCGGTATATAGGGGCTCAGGCAGGTATATAGCTAGGGGCTCAGGCAAGTATATAGAGATAGGGGCTCAGGCAATATAGGGGCTCAGGCAGGTATATAGTGGCTCAGGAAGCCATATAGGGCTCAAGCAGGTATATAGGGGCTCAGGCAGGTATATAGGGGCTAAGGCAGGTATATAGAGATAGGAGCTCAGGCAGTATATAGGGGCTCAGGCAGGCATATAGGGGCTCAGGCAGTATATAGGGGCCCAGGGAGTATATAGGGCTCAGGGGAGGTTATAGGGGCTAAGGAGGAAAATAGGGGCTCAGGGAGTAATAGGGGATCAGGCAGGCATATAGGGGCTCAAAGGAAAAGGTTAATAGGGGCTCAGGCAGGTATAGGGGGGCACTGAGGCAGGCATATAGGGGCTCAGGCAGGCATATAGGGACACTAAGACAGGTAAAAATAATAACATTAATACGTACCTGCTTCCTGGCTGCGCGCTCCTCTTCAGGCCACGCCTCCAGCGTCGGGACTCTCCTCCGGCAGCTCCTCGGGCGCACGGCCTATGACGGGCTGTCCGTCTGAGGAGAGGCAGTGGCGCGATGACCTCACTCCATCGCAATGCTGCCCAGCTGAGCTGCACGGGGCCCGGCGGGTCCTCAGCGCTTAATGATTGGACCCGACCCGGCCCGCACTGTCTGTGGAGCAGGGAGCGCTCGCTCTCTGCTCCGCAGAAGCACGCCGCTGTATGTGAGTCCAGCGGATGCACATACAGAGATCACCGGCGCTTCAGGCCCACGGCAGCGGCCTGGAGCCCAGCGAGGTTTGGGGCCCCTGACTGCGCCCCTTAGGGACATGCAGAGGTAGGCGCCCTAGGCGATCGCCTACCTCTGCCTACCCGTCGCCCCGGCCCTGCCTTCATCCATCACCCCATGAGAAGCATCTATAGAGGTGAGGCACAGGTAGGGAGGTGCTGGAAAAGTTAGGGTATGTTCACATCGGTAGCAAATATTACGCTGTGTGAACATACCCTTAGAATTCACGGCCGTGAGAAGTAAACATTGGAGTCTGGGCCAGATGAAGCAGAAAAGGGAAAGTGAATGACTTCCATTAGAGATGTCACCTGTGAGTCACTGGCTATAGCTGCACTGTAATCACTTATACATCTGCAGAGCGTGTGAGCAACTGGTATCTACCATTATAAAGTGACTGTATGGTGGTAATATTGGTAGTAGTGTCATGGTTTAGATTCAGAAATAGTTTGACGGTATCTACCAGCTCTCCTGGATGCTGAATACATTACCCAATGTGCAGGAAAGCTGGATGATGCCAAAACCCTCAATAAGCATTCTTACAGAGTCGGTCAACAAGTGTGAGTAGAGGGTGGGGCTTGTGCAAATCCTGGGTGACTGCGCGGTGAACACACCACAGCTCAAGATGTCCCTGAAGGCCCCTTTTAAAAGTTAGCAGCTGTGGAGAGAGATAAATTTGCAAAGTAGCTGTATACAGAAATTGAAACCCCTGCAAGATCTGCAAAAATTGAACAAATCAATTGTAACAAACAGAAGACAAAAAAATGCAGCTCAGATAAACTCCATTTCCTCGACAGTCAAGGTAATGAGTTTTAAAGTGAGACAGAAACAAATAGTGGTAGGACAAACTACAAATAAGCCAAGCCCTGAGCGGCCTGCCACTGATTAAACCATACATCAACAGGAAAAAGCTCTCCAACCAATCATGAACAGGGTGCTCCGCTCCCCAAGCCCAGATCCTGCTGCTTGCAGCCCTTATTATGTGAATAAGTAATGTGCTGTTGCTTTCCAACTTGTTTTAAATGTTATTAGTCCCAAAAGTGATGCGGCACAAATGGTTTACTAATTTATTGTACTTGCCAAGTCAGAATTACCAACAATGCATTGCTGAGCTGCATGGGGTAGCACAGAACAGCAGGTCAGCTGCTTCTGCATTTATTTTGCAGGTGAGTCTATAAGCACATTAGTGTCATAGTGCAACAGAATTAAACGATCATCAACGGACCCCAAAGAACTTAAAGGGGTCTCCAGGGGCTTAGATATGGATTCCATCTTTTTAACAGTTCAAATAGCACTTCATTTATTCCTGTTGTCAAAAGTAACGGCATCCCCAACGACGTGACCACCCAGGTTACAGAGTTGTGTCAGCTACACTACACTACAATTTAATCTATTCTGATACATTGTAGCAAACTGGATGTATTATATGGATATCTTTGAAGGTTCTAAATAATAGGGCTACATTTACACGACAATTGTAAAATACCACCAGATTCTATTATCGAATCCGATCAGCATTTTACAATCGGTTTTCATTTTTTACCGCATTATTTTGCACGGATTTTGCGTAGGCTTTCCGATTTCGGCTAGCCCATTACATTGAAAAGAACTATAATCCGCCATTTTTTTGCCGGATTATAGAATGTTCTAAGTTTTTTTGATTGAATTTCACATTTGAAATCCAACCTCAGAGAATCTGAGCTGTGTAGACTACAGTTCAGATTTTGTATTGAGATCCTTAGCTATGATTTACAGATTTTTGTGGATACTAAAAGCTGAATCTGCTTAAAAATCCAACCGTAAACCAGTGCCATATAGACGTAACCTAAAAATGGTTCTATTCACAGCAAGCAGCAAATAATTTTTAGATCTGTCTTGTTACCAATAACAAGTAATTAGAGTTCAGCTTGCATTTCCAAGATTCTATGCTTTTCTGTTATTATGGGTTGCAATTCCTATACAGCATCTCACAAAAGTAAGTACACCCACTCACATTTTTGTAACTTTTGTATTATATCTTTTTATGGGACAACGCTGAAAATTTGATACAACTTAAAGCAGTCTGTTTTTGGCTTATATAACAGTGTAAATTTGGTGTGCCCTCAAAATAACTGAACACACATCAATGTCTAAACTGCTGGCAATAAAAGTGTGTATACTCTTAAGTGCAAAGAAACAAATTGTGCCCAAAATGTCATGCTTTTGTGTGGTCACCATTATTTCCCAGCACTGTCTTAACTCTAATGGGCATGGAGTTCACTAGAGTTTCACAGGTTCCCACTGAAATTCTCTTCCAGTCCTCCATGATGACATCATGGAGCTGGTGGATGTTAGAGATATTGTGCTCCTCCACTTTCCATTTTAAGATACCCCACAGATGTTCGATAGGGTTTAGGTCTGGAGACATACTTGGCCAGTCCAGCACCTTCGCCCTCATTTTCTGTAGCAAGGCAGTGGTCGTCTTGAAGTTGTGTTTGGGGTTGTTGTCATGTTGAATTGCTGCTCTGCTTCAGTATGTCACAGTACATGTTGGCATTCATGGTTCTCTCAATGCAGGGGCGTAACTACCGGGGTAGCAGACATAGCAGCTGCCCCAGGGCCCGGGCCCCAGGATAGCAGCTAACACATCTGCTACCCCGGTAGTTCGGTTCCTGCGCCCGCCGGCAGTGAACATACTAGTTCACTGCTGGCGGACGCGCAGCTGTGGGGCCCGGCGCTTCCTAGCTCTGAATGCCTGGGCCCTCCGGCCTGAGTGCTCAAAGGCAGGACTGGCCGGTATTAGCAGAGCAGAGCGGCTCCACTCTGCTAATCAGCCTGCGCTGGCCCACAGTGCTGACGTGGGCTGCGCGATGACGTCACATCATCGCGCGGCCTGTGCCGAGCACAGACTGCCCAGAAGCAGAGCTGCGAGGGAGCGAGAGACAGGTGAGTGATTACTTATTTTTTTTAATATTAATGAAGCCCCCTGCCTGCCTATATATTGGCCCCTATAGCCCTGCCTGCCTATATATCGGCCCCTATAGTCCTGCCTGCCTATATCTAGCCCCTGTAGCCCTACCTTGCTATTTATGACCTATAGATGACCCTTATAGCCTGCATTCCTATATCTAGCCCTTATAGCCCTGCCTGCCTATATATATAGTCCCTATAGCCCTGCCTGCCTATATATAGCCCATATAGCCCACCAAAGCCCTGCCTACCTATATATAGCCCTGCCTGTCTATATATAGCCTCCCCAAAGCCTATATATATGCCTATATATGGCCCATATAGCCTACCCTATGCCCTGCCTGCCTATATATATATGCCCCTATAGCCTACCCTATGCCCTGCCTGCCTGTATGGGGCCCCTATAGCCTACACTAAGCCCCCCCCCACACACACACACACCTCTTTAACCTCTGCAGAAATGCTGGCAGCACTCAAACGTTTTTTTCGAATACGTATATTCACTTTTGTGAGATACTGTTCAAGTACAAGATCTTTGTTTGAGGTCGGTGAATATATCTAGGTCGTATATTCATAAGACTGGACAGCTGCTTTAAGATTCTATGCATTGTACAAGAAGTTCAAAGTTAATCTATGGAAGGACTCAAGAGTGTGAAAGCGTGATGGGTAAGTGCTGGTATTGCTCTCTTTAAGGCCATGTTCACACGGCTTATTTGGGCACGTATTTCAGCCCCTAATTTGCGGCGTACTGCGCGAATTACGGGCTGAAATACATCCCAGTCATAACGGTAATCCACAGTTCTCATAGAGAACTATGGATTACGTCTCCTCTCCCCGCTCGGAGAATCCGCCGCGGGGGAGATAAGTGACATGTTATTTACTAGCGGCATATACGCGCCGCTAGTAATGATAGTCTATGGGCCGGCGAAGTGCCGGCCCCCCGCTCCCCCCCGCCACCCGTCCACACGGCGTAATTGCGCTGCTACTGTACTAAACTCTGTAACCCACACCTTCATGTGATTCCCTGTCATGTCCAGTCACAGCACCTAAACACACAATAATCCTCTTTTATAACATCATATTTCTTTCACAATCTGTCCAAAATTGCAGCAAAAACATTGCAAGCTTGGAAAGACATGTATTGTTTATGTTGAATAAATTGTGGCAAAACAGTGGTAACTAGAAGGACTTTTCTTGACATAGTAGGAGGGTGTACTGAGATAACAAACCTTAGGGCATGTCCCCACGGCACAGGTTTTCGGCCGGTTTTTCAGCCGGTTTGCGGTTTTGCAGACTGCCTGAAAAATCGGCCGAAAATTAGCACAATTGTGCTCTATTGAAAACCCATGCAGCAGTCCCCACTGCACAGGTTTTCCGCCCGGCGGTTTTTCCTCCCACGGGCCGCTCAAAAAACATTGAGCATGTTCATTATTCCGTCCGGTTTCCGGACGGAATATGAACACCTCAATCGGAGAGGGGAGGGCTCTTCTCCGCTCATCGCGGGGACGTCTTCAAAACCGGACAAATACCGGCTGGGTAAGCCGACCGGTATTTGTCCACTGCCGTGAGGACGCAGCCTTACACTTTGGCCACGTCAGTTTATGTCTGTTTTAATTTATAGTAAAAGTTTAATATTTTGCAATGATGTTAAAATGTTTGTGGGTCCCTGTAGGGAGACGGCGAACCCCATAGTTAAGTCATGGTTGATATCTCAGTGCTGTAACTTTGTGTTGCAGAGTCCACTAGTTGAGTTTAGATAAGCACTTTGCTTCGCTTTGGTGTCATTTGAGGCATTACCAATGATGATAGCATTACAGTAATATTGCATTCCCAGCAGTAGCGAGTAGCACTCAAGTAAGAGAGCTGCTGACAGACTAGGCCTAGGCAGTGCAGAGAGGTTGGTGGTAGCTGTGGTGTAAACCGAGAGTTACTAAACCCCAATATAATCTTAGCAGCTGCTGGAACTGCTTGGGGTCTAGAAGATGGGCAATAAAGACCCTGTAAGAGATAAAAATCCTGGGAACCAGCAAGCATACCGTGTTCTCTTACATGAGTACCCTGAGTACACTAAAAATCTATGAGTACAAACCCTCAAGAGGGTGGTAGGACCCATGGTTTGTTTTAAGTTTCTATCAGATTGTGTTGGGGAATGTGTCATCAAAAAATGACTTATTGTTTAACTCACATTTTTATGTTAAACACATTTTTTTAGGAATTTATGGTTATGTTTTTTATCATTTTCCATATCACTTTCAGTATTTTTTTTAAATAATTCTTAAGTCCCGCAGTTTTCACTTTGGCCACTAGGCCTAATAATCATCTGACATTTCCTGTTCTGTTTAGAGAGATTTTCAGCAGTGTGCTCATTGTCAGTAAAAGCAGGGTCAAACTGAAAGGAGACATCATTGTGTACAGATAACACAGGATCCACCAGTCACAAGAGGAGATGTCACAGCTCGCCCTCTCCCCTCCCTTCACAGTGAAAACTATACTATACAAGTCTATGGGACAGAATCTGTCTTAAGAATCCTAGGTGCATGAAGCTGCTGTAAAGTATTTCTCTGACTGCTGTTAAAGCAGTGTAAGCAAGAATGTCTTCCCCACAATCATATAAAGAAGTCCGAATTGAGAAATCTACAATCGAGAAATAAAAACGACTGAGAGGAAAAGAACATGGATCAGGGTCTTGATTTAATAAGTAAAAAAAAAAAATTGGCGACAGATTCCCTTTAAACTTTGCAAGAACTGGTTTCCTGCAAAGCAATGTGGACTGTGATCTAAACCCAAGCAGGCCGAGGGCTAGTTAAAGGGAATCTATTTCCTTTTTTTGTACTAATTAAAACAAGATACTGATTCGTTTCTTATTTGCAATTTTTATTTTCTGATTGCAATTTAATAGATTTAATTCTATTGTCTGTATGTGATTATGGGGGTAGACATTTTGCCTTAGCTGCTTTTAACAGCATTTAGAAATCTGCTTTATAGCAACTACATGGACTTAGGCAATCTGACGTAAAGTAAAATCCAGCTTTGATCCAAGTGTTCAAAAAAATTCCAAAACTTTATTAATCCTCCATGTTAAAAACCTATGAGATTACAAGAACACATTAAACACGCTGGCGCATTTCGGAGACATCTCCTTAGTCATAGCGTGATCACTAATGCAACTCACTGGGTTTTGAAGCCCCGAAATATTATAATAAAGGCAAACATGTAAACTTATCCCAAAACATATATAATCAGTATTGATACATCAAATCATGTCTCTTATTTAAATCCCCCGAAGAACGTGTGGCGAGTCGGTAAATCCACAATTCCTCCCTACTCGAGTTTTTTACGATGGTCTCCTACCCTAATTGGCCTATACACCTTCCGCAAAATGTTTAGATGCCATAGGTATGCCAAGATGTTGTGGCCTCTGAAGATCTGATGGATGCTGACAGATCCTAACTTTAAGTTCTGTGGAAGTACATCTCACATATTGTACTTTGCAAATAGAGCACATGATGAGATATACAACAAATTTGGTTCTGCAATCAATATATGATGCCGTATCAAACAGATCCCCATTAACAGCTGAGCTAAACACTTTAGTTACTTGCATATAATTGCATGCTGTGCAATGTATATGGCCACATTTATATGAACCATTATGTTTTAACCAGTGTTCTTTACTGCTAGGATCTTCAGATAAAAACATACTAGGGGATAACAGGGTTCCTAATGTAGGGTCTTTCCTAGAAACAAATCTGATCCTCCCATCTTCTATCACTTCCCTCATATTGTCTTGAATCATCAATAGTGGAAGACGCTTTTTAATGATGGAAGTGATGTTGTGATATTGGGGACTGTACATAGTAGAAAGAACTATAGTATTTTTAGATTCCAACGTACCCCCCAAATTATGCTCTTCATTACAACCCAAGAGTTTCGTTCGTGGTATTAAGGCAACTAAATTCCACTGTGCATATCCTCTCTTTCTAAGTCTATCACAGACTTTCTTTTTGGTGTATTTGTAACTGGTCATCAGAGGAACAGTGTCGTTCTAATAAGTTCACCTACTGGTATGTTCCTAATAGCATGAGTTGCATGACAAGATGTAGCCTGTAAGATGAAATTTCTGGCCACATTTTTATGATAAGATGAAATGTCAATATTGCCTTGTGAATTGCTGCTCAAATTCACATCCAAAAAATTAACAGTATGCTGAGCCACTCAAAGGCAAACCGTAGATTCATATCATTCTGGTTGACACAGGTGCCACAGTCAGTGGCCTGAGTTTTGGAGCCCCCCACACCAGGAGCAGGTCATCAATATAGCGTTCATACCACCTGATGTGGGGGAGAAAAGGACAATCCTCACAAAACAAATATCTCTCCTCCCAGGCCAACATAAAAATGTTGGCTAAGGAAGGAGAGAATCTGGGGGGCAGACATTTTGCCTTAGCTTCTTTTAATAGCATTTAGAAATATGCTTTATATTAACTACATGGACTTAGGCATCTGTGAACAGGAGCAGACCCATTGACTTCTATAGGAGAGTTTTCTAAACATGTTATGTAATCTGGCAAGAAGTCAGAGCGTAGGAAAAGAGAAAGGGGGAGCTGTAACCATCTTTGACTGTGAATGGTGGATCCTTATTATCTACACATTAGTGTCCCCTTTCAGTACAATTCTGCCTGTGTTGATAATGAGGAGACTGGGGAAAAGTTTTCTTTACAGAGCAGGAAGTGTCAGACTATTGTTAGGCCTAGTGGCTAAAGTAAAAATTACAGGATTTCAGGAATATTTTTTTTAAATATTGATAGTGATATGAATAATAAAAAAAAAGCATAACCAAACATTCTTAAAAAACATCAGTTAAACAATAGATCATTTTCTAATTACACATTTCCTTTATGAGGTGTACACTTCTGAAGGACTTCACCTCGGATGTGGCGAGTACGCAGAAGGCGTCTGCGGTGGCAGACACAGCCCTCAGGGATGAGGGTTTTGTGTGATAGCAATTTTACTTGTTTATTATGTGACCATCAAACAATGATGCTCCCCTCAAGAAATGATAAAAAATAAAAGACGTTGTTTGATTTTAAGGTATGAGTCTGCAACATGTATTAAAAGAGGAATGTTATTCCACTACTGGGGCCTTCACTATATACCAGTAGTATTGGAATAACTGCAACATGTATCAGAAGGGGAACGTTATTCCACTATTACTATATATAGTGAAGGCCTCAGTAGTGGAATAATGTTCTCATTTTGATACAAGTTGAGGACACATGTTATATCATAACACCAAACAACTTCATATATATATTTATTATATATATTATATATATATATATATATATATATATATATATATATATATTATATAATATATATATATATATATATATATATATATTTAATATATGTCGTAATTATATATATTATATAGGCAATGGGTTTTTAGGGTTTAAATTTTAGGCTTGTTTGTTTAATTGCTCTGCTTACATGTATTATGGGTTTCATATCACATATCATGTATTATATGATGCTGGAGCAATAAGAGCAGAGAGAGGTGGTCGGTAACCTAGCACAGTATACACAAGCAGGAGATACGATATTTTCTCACTCTAAAAAAAAGCAAAATCAGAATAGCAACGTATTTGCTAATATTCTTTATTTACCTTTGCCTACATGTTTAAAGCTAATCATTGTGGTGAGAATACCCCTTTAGGTTTCCTGGACACATGTAAGGGGGTACTTTAGTATGAACAATTCAATTAGGTCAGTCTTTTGATAAAAGTATAAATGAACACAAACATGCTAAAGAGGAAAGGTGGGAAAATGATTAGAAGGAGCAGGCTAGCAGGCTTCCAAGTCACCAGGTAATTGAGCACATGGAGCATGGACAAAGTACAAAATATACAGTTCATCAAATACATCTTGGTCATAATCCACGCTTTCCATATCTCAATCATGATATTATGACCAGGGAACTCAGCCACTTTCACTGTATCAAACGCCAGGATTTTTAGCCTTAAAGGGGATTTGCCAGGACGCAAGTTACCTCCTTATCAGCACAAGGAGAATGTCAACAAATCCCGCTGAGTCATGAAAGCTGCAGGGCTGAGAGGGAGGGGGTGAGCAGAGAGTGAGGAAGAAGGGAGCGTCTCAAAACGTAACTAAAATAATGACATTGCAACAGTGCAGACACAGCAGACGCAGACACAGCCTCATAGACTGCACTTTCTACCCAGCCCCTTGAAGCTCATTCATTTCCCCTGTCATCAGATTATTATTATTATTATTATTATTATTTATTTTTGAGCGCCCTTGGTTCCAGAGCGCTGTACATTCAGGTTTCATACATAACATAGGTCAAACAAGTACAAAGGTGACAAATTACTAACTAACAACTGGTACAGAAGGAGAGAGGTCCCTGCCCGTGAGGGCTTACAGTCTACGAGGAAGGTGGGAAGAGACAGAAGGTGAGGGGCAGACATGGTTATGGATAGTGTAGTGACAGCAGGGTTATTGTTGGTTATAGGCAATCCTGAAGAAATGGGTTTTCAGGTTGCCTTTGAAGCTGGTGAGAGTGGGGGAGAGTCTGAGGTTTTGGGGCAGTGAGTTCCAGAGTGTGGATGAAGCACGGGAGAAGTCTTGGAGACGGTTGTGTGAGGAGCTGATAAGGGGAGAGCAGAGAAGAAGGTCCTGTGAGGAGCGGAGGTTGCGTGAGGGGAGATATCTGGAGATTAGTATGGAGGGGAATGGTTATGGAGAGCCTTGTAGGTCAAGGTTGCTAACTTGAACTGGATTCGCTGGGCAATGGGAAGCCAGTGAAGGGATTGGCAGAGGGGAGAGGCAGAGGAGTAGCGAGGAGAGAGGTGAATCAGACGGGCAGCAGAGTTAAGGATGGATTGGAGGGGAGTGAGGGTGCTAGCTGGGAGGCCACAGAGAAGGATGTTGCAGTAGTCTAGGCGGGAGATGACGAGGGCATGGACCAGCATTTTTGTGCTTTCGAAGTTAAGGAAAGAACGGATACGGGAGATATTTTTCAGGTGGAGGCGGCAGGTGGATGTGAGGGTTTGGATGTGTGGTTTGAAGGACAGATTGGAGTCAAGGGTTATCCCAAGGCAGCGGACTTGTGGAGCTGGTGAGAGAGTGTAGCCATTGACTGTGATAGAGAGATCAGGTGGAGGGGTGGAGTTGGATGGTGGAAAGATGATGAATTCAGTTTTCTCCACGTTTAGCTTCAGGAGACGTGAGGAGAAGAAGGAGGATATGGACGAAAGACAGTCAGGGATCCGGGAGAGTAGAGAAGTGACATCTGGGCCGGAGATGTAGAGTTGGGTGTCATCAGCATACAGATGGTATTGAAAGCCATGCAAGAGCGGCCTGTCAGGTCCTAGGTCATGTCTAGTGGAAGCTTTAAAGTAACTAAGGGGGATTGAGAAATGCTGTAGTTCTCACAGGCTTCACTTTTTGTAATCACATATATTTAGAAAAGTGATTAAATACCCATTTTGGAGGATCCCACGTCAACATTACATCGTGGCAAAATCCCTTTAAGATAACAAATAATTACAGGCTCAATCCTGAATCTTGCATATTTGGTATGCCAGGGTTGATGAATCTGTGGTCATAACATCTGGCTAAGAGGCACCTAGAAGGAGTTATGACACAAGATGGAATTATGGATTAAATTTACAACGTAGGATTGACTTGCCCTTGGAAAGTCAAGTCTGGTGCGTTTCCTGGTTACTGGATTGGATCAGTTCTGTTCTCAGCAGCTTTTTTTTCTTACAAGCTGGAATTATGGCCTGTTTAGTGTCCCCTGCATATTATTAGCCATCACCTTCACCTGAGCAGATGGAGGGGCTGAGAAGGTTTTGTTGTCCCTTTACAAAATGTTGGGATAGTGAGAATATAGAACCTACAACCCGGAGAGAACACCAAGCAGTAGAGGTCTGTTATTCTTTATTTTATCCCTTTTATTTATGTACTGTTTTGCACGTTTTTATGTATGTCTTTTGTTTTGTAATTTTTTTTCTACTAAGCCCTGTACCTGTATATTAAAGCCTAAAACTTTAATAGTTTGGCCTTCTTGCCCTAATTTACCTAAACATCCTTACAGAGTATAAGTGGTTGCTGATGCATGCTACCCACAGTTTTAGTCTTTTCACTCATGTCTTGAAAGGTGGTGGCAGTGTGAGTTCCTGGGGGTTTGTATTGTTTGAAGGTATGTTTCGTGCTCAATGTGAAGCCTGAGTGAGGTGTGAATGTGAGAATGAGCTGTGGAGTACTGTACTTAGGTGACACCCATGTTACATGGTGGAAGTAGGGGCCTGTGTTAGTGTCTGAGACGGACTGAGCACTACCATGTGCCTCCACTTTCTCTGTTATAAGTGGTGCTGGCGGTGGGATCTTATCCCTACCCTCTTCTTATGTGCCCCGTATCTATTTTTTTTCCCTTTTCACCCTACCTCTGATCATTATACTTTCATTACACATGCAGTATAAAAAAATGGTAACGCATTTAGAACTATAAAGAGATTCGTTACAAGCTGGGTGCAGATCTAGTGACTAATTTAAAGCTTGTTAAGTACAGCCCCAGCTTGGAAATTAATTATCATCTTATAGAACTTGCAAATTGCTTTTAGTGTCAGCACACATAAACTTTGAAGTTGCGTTCCTTGAATCATCTGACACCTTTGTGTAAGTACTTTTCAGGCCTTGTTTTGTTTGTCACATTGAATCATTATTGTGCCTGGTCACTGAAATACACAAGAATGTGGTGGTAATTTATAGACAAGATTAATTATTGCTACATTTGTCATTTGCTGATATTTTTGGACTGGGTGCACGTTATAGACATTTCATGGTTATTAAGGCAAAGCTGTAAAAGTCATCCAGAGGATAAAATGGCTATAATATGCATCTCCCGATCTGGGAGACCCAACATGTACTGTATACACATACGGTCCACTGATTTCAATGTACTGCATCATTTACTGTACACTGTGGTGGAGCTGCAAGGGAATTGAACATTTGTTGTTGAATTACCGCGCAGATTACAGTTGATTGCTGGGTGTCTCAATAATAGGAAAACCTGGATACTATCTTAATATCACAAGTAACTTTATATTTCATATTCCGCATGTAAAGGGAGCACACACACACTATATATATATTATTTTTATTTTTTATTTTTTTAAAAATTTTTTACAACAGTATCCATGGTCTGCGATAAAACCAATATCCAGTTTTACAGTTTACAGCTTTAATTCAAGAGGTTTAAAAAAAATACTTGATTTAAAGGGATATTCCCATCTCACACTCAGACGGCATATCGACTACCAACGAGGAAACAATGCTGAGTCATGGCTGAGGTTTTCAACACCGAATTGTGCCATGTGAACAATCCCATAGACTCTGTACTTTGTTGGCATGGTTTTATGTCAAAGCTCATGGCTGACACAAAGGATCCACCACTAGTCTCTGGTAAGTGTTACAGACTTTTACAGAAAAAGAACAATGCAAGACTCAATCTGGAGACACAGTGGTACTCATTAAAAATGGTGAGAGGTTTCTTTAAATTAATAACTGGCAAATGAAGCTTCACAGCCAGAGACGCATGAACCAACATCTACAAATGCTTGTATGGCAAAACTACATTTAGATGGAAGACAAGGGAAGCTGGCATGGTAATATGTTGAGAGGAATGAACTAAAGTCAACTCTATTATGAACCCTAGGAGCTGGAGTTTCCCATCATTACTAAAAAAGTCAGATCAGAAATAGTGTTTGCCCTCCGTAAATATATAGGTTTATCCTGTGGGTAAATGACAGCCTGATTTCAGGTATATTTTTGACGTTGTGCTCCCCCTAGGGGTAGACAAGGTCAGACAGATTCGGCTTCACAGTTAACTCCTGTCCTGGCAACCTGTTGGTTTTGGACGCTCCCGGTAGGCTCAGCATAACCCCCTTCCCAATGGAGACAACCCTGGGCCCAGGTAGGCTCAGATTTTTAACTGTACTGGGACATCCCACGTCACACCCCTATCTAACACTGGAACAGGCCATATCCTGGCAGGGAAATGGGACAGAGCCAAACCAGTGGTACCAGCCAAGCTATGACTGAGTACCAAATATTTGGTTGCTGCTCTGTTAAATGTACCAGTTACCCGTTTCTCCCTGCCCATGGCTTGTACAAACGCAGGAGTGACAGCTATGTATGGGGGATGCTTCATATTTAAAAATGTGAAATTGGGCTGTGCCTGTAATCTCGGCTCGGCTGTGACTCGTGCCTCTTTTTGATGCTGTGCCTCTTGGAGCAGGATCCTGGCCAAAGTGCTAACGAAATAAGTGAGAATCCTTGGAGGCTCAGACTAACCTGCTGGGTCGGCTTCCTATCTGGATTGGGAGCTGACAGGCCTTGCATCTAAATTGGGGGGATTGACTTTTGACATCTTCCTCACAGTGCCTGTGATCATAAGTAACCCCAATTTATACAGTATGGAGTGCGGATTAATCTTTTATAGAATTTAAAGAGGTTGTGTGACAAATTCAACAAAATAAGAACATATAAGGGAGGAATACTTAAGATAAGCAATAAATTGATGTCACAATCCAGTGTGTAAACTACTTACAAACGGTGTTATATCGCGTATCTTTGCCATGTTGGATCTATATCCTCTCTGGACTAGTGGGCGGAGCTACAGTTGCTAATTGCTCTCTTCGAAAACTACAATTGCCACAAAAGCAGCTCCTCCAAGCTGGGCTACATATTTTATATACTATATCTACACCACATATATATATATGTATATATATATATAATATTATATATATATATATATATATATATATATATATTATATATATATATATATATATGTATATATTGTAGAAGGGCACAAGGTGCAGTTATTGACGGACGTTATGTGTCACCGATCTGCCTAAGATCGGTGAAATAAAGTATATTTGTTTTGGTGTCAGCAGGCCACTGACACAGGTTTTGTATTTGTAGTATGGCAGTAATGTCGTGATCCGGGTCGGGCTTTATTGGAGCAGTCTATAGAGTTGGGTGGGACGGGCTGCTCCCACATCCAGTCCTGGGCTTACCAGCCCTATATAAGGCCAGAAAACTCAGGTGAGAGGGGGTGTGGTTCCCTACCTTGTACCAACTGCTCAGTGGAGCTAGTTTTTGGAAGAGAGCCAGAGCTGGGCCTTGCACTCCAGAGAGAGAGACTGAGACCTGCATGTGGTTTCCTTGCCAGGGAACCAGAGTATGGTACTGCACTTATACCCGTGACTGTGTTTTGTTCCGGATATATCTTTTTGTTTGGCTGAAGCAAGCCTGCCATTTATTTGCATGTTTTTGTGGAATGCACCAATAAACCTTGCTGTGTTTCACACCAAAGGACTGCTTCCGTTTGAGCTAATCCCTACAATTGGTGGAGGATGGGTTAAGGCGGCTCCTACCCTTAAAAGCCAGACAGGAGTGATGGAGGAGCTGCTGAAGCACCTGGTGCAGGTGAGCACCCAACCGCAAGAGGCCCATGCTGAGTCCGTGCGGTCACAGCAGGAGACCAACCAGCTCCTAATCAGGCAGATGGCCATCATGGAGGAAGCTACCTGGGGGAAGGAGGCCGCAGCTACACCCCTTCAGGAGGACGGACAGCAGGCGCGGAAAAGGGTACGAGACGCCTTGCAGAAGATAACCCCCGAAGACGACATGGAAGCCTTCCCTACCGTCTTTGAGCGGGTTGCCGAACGGGAGAGACTACCAGCCCCCGCAGTGGGCAGAGGTCCTGGCCCCCTTTCTCACAGGCAAGCCTCAAAAAGCCTATTATGACTTGTCTCTGTAGGATGCCAGGGAGTACCCTAAGCTGAAATCAGAGATGCTGGCACGCCTGGGCGTGACGGTCACGGTCCGGGCTCAGAGGGTGCACCAGTGAGGCTACAGGAGGGACAGATCCCCAAGGTCCCAAATGTTTGATCTCTTACACCTCATCCAGAAATGGCTGCAGCCCAGATGGTGGAAAGTGTTATGATGGACCGGTTTGTGCACGCACTTCCCATGCCAGTGCAGTGCTGGATCGCGCAGGGAAATCCCCAGACAGCGGACGACTTGGTAGCCTCGGTGGAAAGGTATCAAGCCGTTGGGAACTCCATGGTTGAACCTGGACCCTTTGTCCCTCCATACTGGCATACCCAGAGTGACTCGGACGGCCCAAGAAGGGGGCCCAAAACCCCTTGAGAAGCCCGATTCAAGGCCAGGAGCCTGCCAGAGCCAACATCCAGACCCCCTATCAGGGAGATCGTCTGCTGGAAGTGCCACGCTGTAGGGCATATGGCGGCCCATTGCCCACTCGGCGTGGAACCCATGGACTGTTCTATAGGGTGGCATAAATCCCTGTTTGCGCAATCCGCCTGCACAGCGGTTATGGACATGGAGAAGGTACTTCCACTCTGTTCAATCAGGGTGAATGGCACCCCTGTCAGGGGACTCTTGGACTCAGGAAGTTTGGTCACTCTCCTAACGGCCCGTATTCCCCATCTGTTGATCCCAGTGAAAACTTTGGGGGTCATGTGCATACATGGGGATACCAAAGTGTACCCAGTGGCACGAGTTACGTTAAAATCTGATGGGGGCAAGGGTTACTGCAGGAGGCGATAATTGGCCGGGACTGCCCTCTCTTTTGGTTACTGTGGGAAAAGGCAGTACAGCAGAAATTCCCCGAGAGCTCAGACAGCCCGGAGAGCCCTGTCCAGGAGGTAGTTCCCGAATTCCCGTTGTCTGTCATGGTAGACGAGACAGTCCCAGACCTAGAGGTATCTCGGGGAAATTTTGGTACCCCAAGAGTCAGGGGCCGAGGAAAGATTTCCCCATTTTGCCATGAACTTGTTCCGGGTGACCAAAATCCGTGAAGAAGTGGTGGAACAACTGCTAGTTCCCAAACCCTATAGGCAGTTGGTCATGGACTTGGCTCACAGTCATGTCTTGGGGGGACACTTGGGGCCAGATAAGACCGTAGAGAGGATTCTACCCAGATTCTACTGGTCAGGGTGCTACCGGGAAGTCTGGAACTACTGCCAGTCCTGTCCCCAGTGCCAGGTAACCTCCCCTGTCGCCAATTTCCGCAGCCCGCTAATCCCATTGCCTATTATTGAGATACCCTTTGAGAGAGTAGCGATGGATTTAGTAGATCCCCTGGTAAAGTCGGCTAGAGGACACCAGTACATTCTGGTCATCATGGACTACACCACCAGGTACCCAGAAGCTGTGCCCCTGAGAAATGCTTCCTCAAAAGTCATTGCTAGGGAGCTTTGGCACATATTTTCCAGCACGGGTTTGCCGAAAGAGATCCTGATGGATTAAGGGACCCCATTACTCATGTCAAGAGTAATGAAGGTTCTTTGTTAGGTTCTGAGGGTGACCCAGCTATGCACCTCGGTGTATCACCCCCAGACAGATGGCTTGGTAGAGCGCTTCAACAAGACCTTGAAGGCCATGTTGAAGAAAGTAGTCGAGAAGGATGGCCGAGATTGGGACTACCTTTTGCCGTATCTCCTATTTTCTATTAGAAAGGTTCCACAAGCCTCCACAGGGTTCTCCCCTTTTGAATTGCTTTATGGCAGGCATCCCAGGGGTCTATTAGATATCGCCAAGGAGACTTGGGAAAGTGAAGCCACGCCCCATAAAAGCGTCATTGAGCATTTGGCCCAGTTGCAGTAACGGATCGCTCAGGTACTCCCTATTGTTAAAAAGCATCTCTTACAGGCCCAAAAGGCTACAACAGGTCCGCCCGAGTGAGACAGTTTAGTCCAGTGGACCGGGTCCTGGTCTTAGTACCAACGGTGGAGAGCAAGTTCCTGGCGAAATGGCAAGGTCCATATGAGGTAGTTGAGAAGGTGGGGGAGGTCAACTATCGGGTCCATCAGCCGGGTAGAAGGAAGCCCTATCAAATCTACCACATTAACTTGCTCAAGCCATGGAAGGATAGGGACCCCCCAGAGGCATCTTGTTTGTTGTCCCAACCAGAGACCAGTATAGAGGCAGTGAAGATTGCAGAGACCCTGCCTCCTTCTCAGACCCAACAGTGCAGAAAACTGCTGCTACAAAATAGGGACTTGTTCACAGAGGCACCTGGGCATGTTGTGGAACATGAGATTGTGACCGCGCCACATGTGAGAGTAAGTTTAAAACCTTATAGGATTCCCGAGGCCCGTAGGAAAATTGTGGCAAAGGAGGTACAGAGAATATTAAAATTAGGTGTAATAGAAGAATCTAAGAGCGAATGGTCCAGCCCCATTGTGTTAGTGCCAAAACCCAACGGTGAGTAGCGTTACTGCAACAACAACCTTAAGCTAAATGAGGTATCCAAAGTGGATGCATACCCCATGCCCCGGATGGATGTCCTTATTGAGAGGTTAGGGCCAGCCCGGTATAGCACCACCCTAGACCTGTCCAAGGGGTATTGGCAGATCCCCTTAGCCAAGGAGGCCCGAGAGAAGACAGCATTTTCTACACCAGACGGGTCCTTCCAATACGTAAAAATGCCATTTGGGTTGCAGGGGGCTCCCACCACCTTCCAGAGGGCGATGGACAGGATCTTGGGTCCCCACAGGGCATATGCGTCAATCTACCTTGACAACATAGTGATCTGCAGCCGAGATTGGGAGAGTCACCTTAGGAAGGTCCAAGTGGTACTAGATGCGCTAAGTAAAGATGGTTTCACTATCAATCCCAGTAAGTGCGCCATAGGGATGGAGGAGGCCCGTTACTTGGGGTATGTCATGGGAAGAGGGGAGATAAAGCCCCAAGTGAACAAAATAGAAGCCATCCAAACCTGGCCCCGTCCGCTCAATAAGAAACAAGTGAGAGCGTTTCTGGGAATTATGTGATATTACCGGCGATTTTTCCCCAAGTTCGCCGACATGGCAGTGCCCCTAACTGACCTAACGAAGGGAGTCAAGTCCACCATGATCAAATGGTCCCCAGAGGCTGAGGAAGCCTTCCACAACCTGAAGTCAGCCCTATGTAGACAGCTGGTATTGGTGGCCCCAGATTTCTCATGAGAGTTTGTGGTACAAACAGATGCCTCAGAGGTTGGCCTAGGAGCAATAATGTCCCAGGTTATCAATGGGAAGGAACATCCCGTGAGTTTCCTCAGCAGGAAGCTGTCCCCTGCTGAGCGTAATTACTCCATTATTGAGAGGGAATGCTTGGCCATTAAATGGGCGCTCAATTCTCTCCTGTATTACCTCCTGGGGCGAAAATTTAGGTTGGTGACGGATCATGTCCCTTTAAAATGGTTAAGGGAGAAAAAGGGCAACAATGCCAGGGTCACCCGTTGGTTCCTGTCTCTGCAAGATTTTAATTTCTCGGTGGAGCACAGGCCAGGCAAGCTGCAGGGGAATGCAGATGCCCTGTCTAGGGTACATAGTTTGATGGCTGAAGGTGCCCAGTCCCCCAGCATTGGGCAGAGGAGGGGGGAGTTTGTAGGAGGGCGCAATGTGCAGTTATTGATGGACGTTATGTGTCACTGATCTGTCTAAGATCGGTGAAATAAAGCCCATTTGTTTTGGTGTCAGCGGTAACAGGCCACTGACACAGGTTTTGTATTTGTAGTATGGCAGTACTGCCGTGATCTGGGTCGGGCTTTATTGGAGCAGTCTGTAGAGTTGGGTGGGATGGGCTGCTCCCACATCCAGTCCTGGGCTTACCAGCCCTATATAAGGCCAGCAGGCTCAGGTGAGAGGGGGTGTGGTTCCCTACCTTGTACCAACTGCTCAGTGGAGCTAGTGTTTGGAAGAGAACATGAGCTGGGCCTTGCACTCCAGAGAGAGAGAGACTGAGACCTGCATGTGGTTTCCTTGCCAGGGAACCAGAGTATGGTACTGCACTTATACCCGTGACTGTGTTCTCTTCCGGATATCTTTTTGTTTGGCTGAAGCAAGCCTGCCGTTTATTTGCATGTTTTTGTGGAGTGCACCAATAAACCTTGCTGTGTTTCGCACCAAGGACTGAGATAATCCCTAATATATATATATATATATATATATTATATTATATATATATATATTTATATATATATATATATATATTATATTTATATATATATAGATATTATATATATTTATATTAAATGTATATATATATATAATGTATTATATTATATATTATGTATATATTATATATAATATATTTATATATATATATATATATATATATATATATAGTATATATATATATATATATATATATAAACCGGATGTAACTCACGGAGCCTGTCCTACTTCCTGTAGAACAGGTTTTTGCACAGGATTAAAGGTATTTAGGATTTTTTACATGATGACATGTAGTTTATCTATTTAGTTTTCTTCTTTTCCTGGAGAACTCCTTTGAGTGCATACCCACCATGAATTTGCACTGACAAAGATAAAGAAGAGAAGAAGCTACAAGTGAGGCACTTCCAGGTTCCTGAAAGACTATCATTAATGTTAAAAAGAACTTGTGCAAATTGGAATCACAAAATCACTGTGCTTCCAAATAGTAGTTACCCATGGTGATGCCTCACTAATAGAAGAGAAACAATGAAAGTAACTTTAGCTCTATCCAAAGCAAATTGGTATACTAGAACCTCCAAGTAAATGGTGTACTAGTTCAGCAAGCACCAACAGGCTTTAGAATCACCATCATAGTCTGGAGGCATACAAATGTGGAGTCTCGGGTTACTTATGGCAATAGATGGCTGAGTAGAAGCAGTATGTGCTGAGAAGTTCTGGACCATCTAAGCCTGTAGAATTCTCTGCTGGGACAATTCTGTAGCCAAGTTTTGACCCTTAGGGTATGTTCACATGGCTTAATTGCGGGGCGAACAGTACGCCCAGCAATACCACCGGGTGTTCGGGAGGTCACGCCGATTGGCGCATACTCCTGCGGCGTGGGTGGGGGGCGGCAGCCCGGCGGCCCATAGACTGTCATTACTCGCGCCGTGAATAAATGACATGTTAATTATCTCTCCGCTCGAATTGTACGAGCGGGAAGAGGAGGCGTAATCCATAGTTCTCTATGACAACTGTAGATTACCGCAATGATTGGGGTGCATTTCGCTTGCATTAGAGTGCAGTACGCTCGCAATACGTGGGGAAATGCGCCCCAAAATAAGCTGTGTGAACTTACCCTTAGAGAGGCATGTCAACGAAATGAATGGCCTGATCTTCCTGTCACAAGGCAGGTGGTTGGTGTACTTTGTGTTAAACATAGGGTTAGTATATAACTGCACTAAGAAGAGAGGACCAAAGAGCACCTGTTTTTTACCCTCAACCTCAATAGCTAATGCAATATTTTAGTTAAAGCCCTTGAATTAAAGCTAAATGTTTACAATGCAATCACATATTGACAGCTGTTTCCCATCCTTTGTGATGTTGTACAGAGGCTAAATTATAGCACTGTTCAAATGCTTGTGGACCTTCCTGTGTTTTTTGCAGGTCACAAAAGGATAACCCATCTTAATAAAAATGTCTAATCAGATCACAGTGAAAGAAAAAGCTAACTACTTCTTCTATGATGTCAACATGGACATTTATTCTAAGTATCTCTTGTTTATAGGTTATGAATAAGAGTGTAGACTCAAGTCTTTCTAAAATATACATGTTTAACAAAAAATATTTATTTAATAGTGCCAAGATGAATTCCAAATAGGTGCAATTCAACCAGAAGTGTTTCTGTACATGGGGTTTGTTGAGAGGTGGAAGGGTCTTCTGTTATTCACTGTACAGGACACTTAAAGCTGAATTATTTTTCATTGATTAGCTTTAACGATGTAGGCAAAGGTAAGTGCAATTACCAAATACATGTCTGTTCTGATTTTGCCTCTCATTAGGGTTAGGAGCAAGCTTTAACCCTTTATAGCTCTGTAGCCTTGTACACTACAGTTTACAAACATGTTACAATAACAAGTTCAGTTAGAAAAAGCAGAACTGATATACCAATCACTGTTATAGAACCACCCAGATCTTAACCAGGAAATGGGAACCCTTAGCTGTAAAACAGCATGATGAAACATTTCCTTTAAGAGGGGTAAGATTCACTATGTTACAGGGTAACCTAAATTCCAACCTCAATAAAAGCTAAATTGGAGACTTCTTGTCCCAGAAACTAGGTAAAAAAAGGGATGTCTGTAGACTGTACTGATTTGATAGGGTTGACCGGTCGAAATAAATAATTTTTTTAATATTGTACTATTCTTAAAGTTACACTTTTGTAATGTACGCTCATAAAATTTTCTGTGGTTTTTTACAG
>JAODAL010028061.1:0-53944 GCA_025379985.1 Phyllomedusa bahiana | reverse complement strand
TATACTGGGGTTTTTTTCTGCACACTGTTGTGAACAGGTATCAAGTTAATGTGCAGTTTTTTTTATCATCTAACTGTCCCCCTAGTGGAGGTGTGTGAGCTACTGCTCAGCAATTAGCTGCACCTGTTTATCTTTCCCAAGTAGCTTAGGCCAGTGTTGCCTCCTACTGGGCTTAGTCTTCAGTCCAGCCGTTGAGCGGTGAGTATGGGCTTGTTCTGTGTTTTTGAGTGATTTATGTCCAATTTTTTCTTTGTTTTTTTGAGACTGTACAAATGCAAAAATACTTTTAAATACTCACATGCCTACTAATATTAGAACTACAAATAGATAATGCTCCTATAGGTTATTAATTATTATTATTTATTTTATAGCGCCATTGATCCCAGGGTGTTGTACATTCAGGAGGTTACATAATAACATAAGTCAAACAATACAACAGTGACAGTGTGACTAACAACAGGTACAGAGGGAAAAAGAACCCTGCCCGTGAAGGTTTACAGTCTACAAGGAAGGGGGGAAGAGACAGAAGGTGAGGGGCCGACATGTGCAGTTACGCATAAAGCACCATATTGGCTTTTGGCTACTACTATCTACTGCTGACACACATACTCTTTGTTCTGATGAGCTGTCCAGCATACTCCAATAGTTCACCATAAAATACTGCTACCCCTGTTCCCCAATATAACATGCATCCTAAAAAGAATATCAAACACAAGCTATTAGTTGATATTTTGGCCAAAATACACACGCTCACAACACAATGGTCCTCAAAAATCACAGAAAACTGGGATATTATTAGCTTAAAATCACAGAGAAATTTCATACTTATCTCTGCAGAAGTAGTTCAGAAATCCATTCCCAACTAATAGTTGGCCAATAACGATAGGCAAGTCTAAAGATGCACCAAAAATCTCAAACAGCAAGAGCCACTGTGACAAATCTGGTTCCTTTTCAAACAGATTAGGCTAATTGTTAGACAGCAATAGTAAATGTGCGCCAAAAAGTGCTCATGAAGACAGGAAAAGAGAAGACGGTTGTGCTTATTAATTGCATTTACTTTCTCCTTAGGAATCAAGTGAAGCTCCACTCTGAACAACCACACAAACTGCCACCACCTTTACCTCCACTATTCGCCTTTGGTGCCAGCAAGAGGAGGAAGGAGCTGGGCGGTAGCAGGTCAGAAGACAGTCCAGCTCAGCTGCAGAAAAACCTGGATGAGCAGCAAGACTCCAATTTTTTGCTCTAATTGCCTCCAATGTGCTTCCATCTCTCCTTCTTCGCCTGCTCATCCATGTCTTGCTAGATTACTGGAGAAGGAAAAACTGGGCTGGCCACCACTGATCTCGAGGACACTGTTAGGGTTGGAAGATAATGGCAGTGAGCAGCGAGGAACTGTCTGGGAGCAGTGGTACTGACTGTACTGTAGTTGACTGTGATGAGGCCAGCTAGAAAAATGACCATTATATTGCTCTTTGCTTTTGTATTTGCACCAGACTGCTTTGAAAGTATAATTTCATGCATTACATGTAGAAATAAGAGATGCGACCAATGTTTTTTTGAGGCCATATGTATGACTGGGGTTGCACCAGTAGTCTGGTGTCCTGTCAGCCCAAAAACTGCCGCAGCCCTGTTCTGTGACTTCTCTGACTGTGATGATAAAGAGCAAACTCAACCAAGAAAAGCAAAGTTTCCCAAATCCAATGATACCATCTGATAACGCACCAATACATGAAGCCTACAACCAGAGGCAAATATACATTTGGCAACATATATGACCGGGGCTGCGAAATTTGGGTCCTTTCACCCCAAAAAAAACGGGCGAAACCCTGTTTCCCCTTTGATGTATGAAGCAGATGTGCCCCCAAAATAGGTGCTTTTAGCGGCGGGGGCCGCGTCAGGGGGGGAAAATTTTTGGGGGTTTGTCGCACCACAACCCGATAATTCTCACTTTTTATGCGGGAGGATGGTAAAAACCCCCGGGCATTACGGGGGGACAGTTAGACCAAGTTACGGGGTTTTCCCTTTAGTCTGAGTTGTAGGGGAATAGAAAGCCAAATCAGCCTGCATCAGTGAGGGTATAATGAGGTTCGCATAAGGAGGTTTTAAAATTAGATTTTCACCACTGTGATGTGAAATTGAGGGTTCGTGTGGGCTTGATATGTATTTTTTAAAGGTTCTCATAGCTAATGTTATTTGAGGTTTCTCAGTAGCTGGCTGTGTATTATGAGGTTCTGAAGCAGTTTGGGGTTTGGGGTTTATAATGTTCTTCACAGCTGAGGTTTTTAAGTAGGGGTTTTTCTGCAAAAGTTTGATGATTTATAGGTTCTGGAGAGCTGGGGTGTATATTTGGGGTTCGCAGTTGGGTGTTTTATGAGGTTCTGCAGTAGCTGAGCTGTGTATTATGAGGTTCTACAGTAGCTGAGCTGTGTATTATGAGGTTCTACAGTAGCTGAACTGTGTATTATGAGGTTCTGAAGCAGCTGTGGTGTGTATTATAATGTTCTTCAGCAGCTGAGGTGTGTAGTATGTGGTTCTGCAGAAGCTGTGATGCATATTATGAGGTTCTACAGCAGCTGAGGTGTATATTATGAGGTTCTGCAGTAGCTGAGGTGTATATTATGAGGTTCTGCAGTAGCTGAGCTGTGTATTATGAGGTTCTGCAGTAGCTGAACTGTGTATTATGAGGTTCTACAGTAGCTGTGATGTGTATTATGAGGTTCTGCAGTAGCTGAGCTGTGTATTATGAGGTTCTGCAGTAGCTGAGCTGTGTATAATGAGGTTCTGCAGCAGCTGAGGTATGTATTATAATATACTGCAGCAGCTGAGCTGTGTATTATGAGGTTCTGCAGCAGCTGTGATGTGTAGTATGAGGTTCTGCAGCAGCTGTGATGTGTAGTATGACATTCTGCAGTAGCTGAGCTGTGTATTATGAGGTTCTGCAGTAGCTGAACTGTGTATTATGAGTTTCTGCAGCAGCTGAGCTGTGTATTATGAGGTTCTGCAGCAACTGTGATATGTATTATGACATTATGCACTAGCTGAGCTGTGTATTATGGGTTCTGCAGTAGCTGAGGTGTGTATTATGATGTTCAGCAGCAGCTGTGGTGTGTATTATAATGTTCTTATGGTGTATTATGAGCAGCTGAGGTATATATTATGAGGTTCTGCAGTAGCTGAGCTGTGTATTATGAGGTTCTGCAGCAGCTGTGGTGTGTATTATAATGTTCTTCAGCAGCTGAGCTGTGTATTATGAGGTTCTGCAGCAGCTGTGATGTGTAGTATGACATTCTGCAGTAGCTGAGCTGTGTATTATGGGGTTCTGCAGTAGCTGAACTGTGTATTATAATGTTCTTCAGCAGCTGAGCTGTGTATTATGAGGTTCTGCAGCAGCTGTGATATGTAGTATGACATTCTGCAGTAGCTGAGCTGTGTATTATGAGGTTCGGCAGCAGCTGAGCTGTGTATTATGAGGTTCTGCAGTAGCTGTGGTGTGTATTATAATGTTCTTCAGCAGCTGAGGTGTGTATTATGATGTTCAGCAGTAGTTGAGGCAGGCTCGGACTGGCCCATTAGTGAGTTGGTAAACACCCCGTTAGGTCCTGAGCTCCAGCTTCTCAACTTTTCTCCCCATGACGCATACAGTTCAAAACTATATTTCTTATTTATATGAAAAAAAACCATCATTTTATCTACTTACATCACCACTCAGAGTTGTTAATTTCTGAATTGTGATATGTGACTGCACTTGTATAACATCATGTCTGATGAAGAGAACTAGTACTCTAGAAAGCTTACCACCAAATATACTCAGCCTCTAAAAGGTATTGCCTGATTTCTTCATTCTTCTACTCGCTAACCCAGGGCCGGGACAAGGCATTTTGGTGCCCTAGGCGAGTACAGCCAATGGCGCCCCCCCCCCCCTCGCTCTCAAAAAAAAACCCCCCCCCCCCCCACACACACACACACAATTCCTCTCACCCTGCGCCAGTCCTGTCACTAATTTTCTTCACATTCCACATAGCTCCCGTCCATCTCCTCAGCAGTCACTGCAAAATGAAAATCAGCCCTGACAAATTTGCATTTTCAAAATCGCTCCCCTCCGTATGACAGTGTAATACCCCTAAACAGTCACTAAATAATCCACCGATACATGGAGCAACTCTACCAGACGAATGTTTGTTACTAAAAATACTCCCTAAAAAACCCAAAAGACCCAAAACTATTACTACTTAAGGCTCAAATAATTCTGCCAGACCCTGACCGAACGCGACCCCCACATGTGACTATCAACTGTACACAGGCTCTGAAGACATTTACCACCGCCATACAGTGACCATATAGTGGTAGATACTAGTTGTATGTAGGCTCTGCAGAAATATAAGTGATTACACTGCAGTTACATTTAGTGACTCCCCGGGAGACGTCATTTCTGATCACGTCGTTCACCTTCCCTTCTCTTCTCCACCCGGGTTTCACAACCTTCATGCTGATTGCTCCCGGCCAAGACTCGTCCCTGAGGATTTGGACAACAAATATCTTAGATTCCTCACATTTCCAGTAACTCCTTAATTATGGGTATATAAGCCCCCTTTAAATCAGACAGGTATATAGATATGCCCCTCAGTCAGGCAGGTATATAGATATTGTCCCTTAGACAGGTAGGGATAAAAATATAGGGCACTCAGGCAAGTATAATAGCTAGGGCCAGGCAAATATATAGCTAGGGGTTCAGGCAGGCATATGGGGGCTACAGGCAGGCGTATGGGGCTCAGCAGGCGTAAAGGGGCCACAGGCAGGCGTATGGGGCCACAGGCAGGCGTATAAGGGCCACAGCAGGCGTAAGGGGCCACAGCAGGCGTATGGACCTCAGGCAGCGTATGGGGCTTAGGCAGGCCCTATGGGGCCACAGGCAGGCGTAGGGGCCACAGGCAGCCGTATGGGGGCTCAGGAGCGTATGGGGACCACAGTCAGGCGTAATGGGGCTCAGCAGGCATATAGGGCACCAGGCAGGCATTAAAGGGGGCCGCAGCGCGATTATAGGGGGCCGCAGGCAGGCATTCTAGGGGCCACAGGCAGGATATAGGGGCCACAGGGAGGCGTAATGGGGGGCCCCAGGGAGAATTAGGGGGCCGCCAGGCAGGCATTATGGGGGCCACAGGCAGGCATTATAGGTGGCCGCAGGCAGGCATTGTGGGGGCCGCAGGCAGGCATTATGGTGGCCGCAGGCAGGCAATCTGGGGGCCGCAGGCAGGCATTATAGGGGCCGCAGGCAGGCATTATAGGGGCCGCAGGCAGGCAATATGGGGGCCGCACGCAGGGGATTATAGGGGGCCGGAGGAAGGGATTATGGGGGCCGCAGGCAGGATATAGGGGGCCGCAGGCGGCATTATAGGGGGCCGCAGGCGGGATATAGGGGCCCACAGGCAGGGATATGGGGGCCACAGGCAGAATATAGGGGGCCACAGGCAGCACTTAAAAACAACAACATTTAAAACTTACCCAATTCCCCGGCGCGAGCCCTCTTCTGTCGTCTTCAGCCACGCACTCCTCCAGCAGCTCCCGGGCCCCACGGCCTGTGACGCGCTATGCGCCCGAGGAGAGGGAGCGGGCGCGATGACATCCCCTTCATCGCGACGCTGCCAGCTGAGCGCCGCACGGAGCCGTGGCGGGTCCTCAGCGCTATGAGGACCCGGCGGCCCCGCTGTGTCGGCCCTGCAGCTCACCGGAGGATACAGCGATCCTCCGGGGAGCGGGCCCGACACTGTCTGCGGGGCAGGGAGCGCTCGCTCACTGCTCCGCAGAAGCGGTCACAGAGACTGCCGGCGCTTCAGGCCCACGGCAGCGGCCTGGAGCCCGGCGAGGGTCGGGGCCCTGACGGCGCCCCTTAGGGATAGCCAGAGGTAGGCGCCCAGGCGGTCGCCTACCGTGGCCTACCCGTCGTCCCGGCCCTGCGCTAACCCAAAGAATTACTCAATTTAGTAACTGTACTCCGACAAGATTTTAGCAAGGGAAGTAATAACTATTTTTACCCCACTGATGTTTCATATAATTTTTTTTAGAATTGAGTGGTGAAAATGCTAAATTCTTCCTAAAAATATATAATTTTAACTTAAAGGGGTTGTCTCATCTCAAAGTTTCATAGGATGCATGAATGAAATAATGCTGCTTTGCTCTGTCACTTCCTGGCCAAGCTGTCTGTAATTAGCATATGAGCTCCTTGTATTCAGACTTCTCTGTTTATTTAGTCTAGATTAAATAAATTACCTTCAATGAGGTCCTGAGAAGCTTCTGAGCTAATGTAAACAGTAGAATAATTACTGTCTTTTGTCTGAAATATCAGATAACAAACTGTCACTGGGGTCGCGGTCGCCCGCGACCACCCTCGTGCCCGAGGTCCCGGCGCCTGCTCGCTTACCTGGCCCCGCTCCTGTGCACGCCGCTCCCGTCCCTTCCGGCTGCCGCGCTCGTGCCCGTCCCTTAGCGCGCGCGCGCGACACTTGGCTTAGATTTAAAGGGCCAGTGTCCCATTAATTGGTTGATTGCCGGACGTTGGTTCTATTTAAGGGTTACGCCCCTAGCACTCACTGCCAGATTATTGGTGCGCGTTCAGTGAGTTTGGAGAGAGTTTAGAGTCTGTATTGATTTCCCGGGTACCAGTCCGTTCCGCTACGTTTTCTGACCTTGCCTGTTTTCCGCCTGCCCTGACCGCCTGCCTGTCTCTGACCACGAACCTCTGCCGCCTGCCCTGACCTTCTGCCTGTCCCCGACTACGCTTTTGGATTACGATTTTGTACCACGCAGTACCCCGGCCGCCACCGCAAGCAAGTCACGTCAGGGGTAACGACCTGGTAGCCTCACGCCGCAGCAAGTCCATCCCGCTTTGCGGCGGGCTCTGGTGAAAACCGGGGGCTACTTAGATTCCGTTCCCTGGCGTGGCTTAACTACCATCGCTTGCGGTGGTCCAGCGGATCCACCGAACCGTTACACAAACAAGTTGTCACACTGATGGCCCAGACCTGTGTCACTCCCTGCTATCAGATAGAACAAACAGAAGAGAAGAAGGAGTACACAGGTCGGTCACTGGGTGAACCAGAAAGCCCTCAAAAGGTGATAAAATCATTTGTAGCTCCTTAACAAAAAAAAGATGAGCAAAGCAATATATTTGGAAAACGTCTTCATTTAGTGTTACCTACATTTTGGAAGCTAATCTTTATAGTGAGACAACCCCAAGAAACTGGACCCAAAGCATGATTCAGAAGGGAAGATTGTCATTTGACTTCTCTAGTGCAGATTGTGCACCATGACACATTTTAAGGCCCCCAAGGTACCATATAGATACAGCAGAAATAACTCCAAAGTGACCCCATTTTGGAAACTACACCCTCCAAGGAATTCATGTAGGGGAGAAGGTAGGGAACACTTTAACTCCACAAGTGTTTTGCAGAGTGAGAGGCATTTTTTTACAGTGTTTGTTTTATAGGTTAAGTGATGCTTTAACGTTATTGTGCAAGACAATATGATTATGCAATTCCCAATTTCTAGAATTTGCTATGTTTTACTAATTTTGTATGATAAAATAACTATTACCAAAATAAACATATATTCTAAAAGCCATAAGTTTTGTTTTTTGTTTTTTCGGTTTTAGGGGCTCTATAAGGACTTGTTTTGTACATTTTTGGTACATTTTCCTGTCTTTATTTTCTTTTATGGTGTTTGCTGTTTGTCACTTCTTTAAAATTACATTTTTTATTTCCCCTTATTCGGAAAGTGGTAACTTTTTTTATTTTTACAACAACGGAGCTTTTAAAGAGCTTTTACTTTGCAAGATAGGCTTTAGTTTTCATCGGTGCTGTGGCTCCTTGACTGCTTTTAACTCTGGTTTTTGCAAGGCAGAACAAACAAAATACAGCAGTCCTGGCATTTTTGTTATTTAATACATTACATTCATTATGCAATTTAAATAATATCTTAATTTTATTCCTTGATTCGGTATGATTCTAGCAATACAAAATTTATATATTTTTTACTATTAAAAAAATATATAAAAACACTCATATTTTTATTTCACAATATTCTTAGAGCCATAACTTTCTTTTTTTCTGTCACTGAAGCTGTGTGGGTTTTTTTATTCACAGGACAAATTAATAGTTTCATTGGTACCATATGTAAAAGTCCCTATTTCATTTTTTGTAGGGCAGAACAAACAAAAAAAAAACGTCTTAACAAAGGTGGTGTTCCCTGAAACATTCCAGCCATCTACACAACATGATGTGGGGACATAGGGCCACATGTTTGAAAACTTTCTAGGTCTAAAACTCACTTTGTTTCACATAGCAGCCAATCAGAGCGCCCCTCTCATTTCATATGGTGCTCTTGAAAAATGAGAGGGGCGCTGTGATTGGTTGCTATGAGCTCTGATTGGTTGCTTTGGGCAACAAAGTGAGTTTTAGACCTAGACCGTTTTCATACATGTGGCCCATAATGTGAGCTCTGCCTAAATAAGAGTGTGAATACACTGACTGGAGGCGTTACCTGGATATGGACGCTACGACAAATAATCACATGCATAGACAGATGCAAAGGACTATATTTTTTTTTTATTAAGAATGTAAATCTTTGGTGCTTTGAAAATAATAAGCTACCTTATTAAATTGATTTGCTAAAAAAATCACTGGAATGTGGCATAAAACTTAACTGTTACTTAGGTAATTAAAATACAGAACCATAAGGTAAGATCACACATCAAAATACAAAAAGTCCTAACCCTAACAAAGGAAAAAGCCGGGTATCTGTCCCTAGTACACCCTATAAAACGTACTACCTATCAATGTGTATGTGGGGTCATCGTCCTGAAAAGGGCGGCCCCACCTGGAACTTATGACTATTTTGCCCCGGTAAACCCTAGAACAAGAGATCCAAAAAGACAGGCTATGCTGTACTCAAATGGTGAAATATTAGTAAGAGTCTCAGCCCCCAAAAAATATATATTCTTACTAATATTTCACCATTTGAGTACAGCATAGCCTGTGAATATATATGTTCTGGGTTTTCAAAGGCTAAGTCAGTCTCCAGTGGCTGAATGATTTACCAAAGACTTCGAGCAAGGTGATAGTGCAATACTTTCAAGTCCACTTTGTCAGCTAAAGGTAAAAGATGCTACAGTTTGATGCTCCTTCAATTGTCGACTGTGCTCACTTATATAATTTATTTGTGATTTATTTGCTAATTTGTAGTTATTAATGAGAGACTGTTGTAGCCTTAACCAAGGTCATTTGGTGCTTTGTCCTAGTTTATCGGGTTAGGCTGGTAAGGTACAAGGGTATATTTGCCATGTCTTTGTCATCCTACAGACTTCTTTTTAAGGAAATCAGTTAGAAAATAGCTTGAAGCCAATGTAGTTTACTGTATCTTCTTTTTCTTCAGCTTTAATGTGAACTCTGACATTGAATATAATGAAGGAGACACCCTGTGGTTTCCAAGACACAGAAGAAAGTCAAGAAAATTAACAGATGTCCCACGATGTTGCATTGTGACTGAAAAATAGATTTATTACCAACATAATAAAAAGCAGTGAGATCTTTATTGGATTCCACCCATACCATGATGACATTGTCCAGATTTCAACAGATGATGCAATTATCTTGAGCTCATGAAGTCATTTTTCCATCCAACAGAAAGAAAACAACAGTAACTAGAAAACTACTGAACTAAAGAAAAACAAATCAAAGATTATAGCTTTTTTATACAGTGTATTATGGAGACGTCTCTTATTACTGGTAATTATATCTACAATCACATAAATCAAAGACGTTGCCTAAAATATCTTGAACTGGGCAACCACAGAAAAATTGAACAAAGTGTTTCCCTTTATTGACATTGAGGAAACCTAGAGTTTATCTACGTTGTCGCATGTGTCTTTATTTCAATGTAAAGAGTTGAATATTCTGGACCAGAAGGGTTTGATTCATTTAAGAAGAAGCCAATTACTTATATCTTTGAGATCTCATCCAGCTGTAACCAGTGGGGCCTCCGAACAAAGAGGTTCTCCCATCAAAGACACCACACAAAGGGCGACATGTATGATTTTTGGCGCCCAGGCGGAAATTTTATTGCAGGCATTAGTAGCGTAGAATGCGCCTGAATCTATGAACCTGTTCTACTGTGGGTCATAGATGTAGCGCTTTCTAGCTACAAAGCAACACTTCTGGCTCAGGTAAAACACTTATAAAGTACTCTACCTGTTCCAGCAGTAGTTCACCCAGTATTTCCATACTAAAGTCATGAATGTGTAGAATACTACAGTTGTACAGACCCCCCAATCTCAGATGCATTACAAAGTGCCACGGGCGCTTTATAATGCGCCTAATTTTGGAGTGTGCCTGCTCATACATTGAGCGCACAGGATGCTAGTTTTTGGGCTGAAAGGATGCAGTCTCATGGGGCAGCACTGTACATACATGTCACCCATAGACTTGCTATTTTGCAGATGTTCTGACCTAGGTGACCAGACATTACAATTTAGCATTTTTCAAAGTCAAAGTATATTAGACAGCAAATGGTCAGTCCTTGATTTGATTTGAGTGACTTTGAAAAGGGCTAAATTGTAATGTCTAGTCACCTAGGTTAGAACATCTGCAAAATAACAAGTCTTTGTGTGGTGTTCCTAGTATGTAGTGTCTATTGCTTTCCAAAATGAAGTAGGAAAAGACAACCTGTTAACAGGGTTATAGCCACCCACAGCCCAGAGATGTAGTGATGAGGATTGGCTTCGTAGTCACAGACCAGTCTGATTGTCATGTGACCCACATTTCACACCTCTTAAACGTTTCCTATATTGTCATGTGAAAACAAGAACTGGATCATAGAGCAATAAAAGCTGGTGATGAGCCATGATCATATGGACAGCTAGGTGTTAGTAGTTCACTTACACGGGGTGCATAACACCCAGAAGTGGGTGTGGGAAGAAGTCAAGCCAGTGGAGGTAGTATGATGCTGTAGTTGATGCCATGCTGTATAAACTTGGATCGTGGCATTCATGTGGTTGTTTGACACAGAACACCTATTTTAACATTTTTGCAGACCAAGTCCAATGGTTTGGATGGTGTTTGTTCTCTCGTTTGATGTGCATCCATTTGATGAAGCAGTGTGACTTATCAGAGAAGGCAATCCTTTGCTAATCAGTGGAGGACCAATTCCGATACTCCTGTGGAAATGTAAACTTTTGTAACTTCCTTAGAAGAGGTGCAAGGACCATGCATCTGCTTCAGAGCACCATACGCAGATTACTGAATTGTTTTAGACATGTGACTTAGTGGTTCATTATGGCTGTGAGTTACTCCACTGTAAGGTGTTGGTCCACCCTCATGCAACTTCATAGCCAACATTCACTTCTCACATTAATGGGACATGGTGCTCCGTAGTGTCCACGTCTCTTAGTGTCCACGTCTCTAATGCATTGCCTATGCAATGCATTAGGTTGTATTAACAATCGCGCCACCTAGTGGTTCAGTACCATAGGTGGGGCTCATGGTTTACAGTAAAAAAAATAAATAAATAAAGTTTTATAAGTACAAAAAAAGTATTAAAAAGTTCAAATGACCCCCCTTACCCATTTACAAATAAAATAATTAAATAATAAAAAGTTACACATATTTGGTATCGCCGCGTCCAAAAAAGTCCAAATCTCTATAAATATATATCATCCTTTGTGTCCATACGCGGTAACACACGTAGAAGAAAAAAAATTCCAAAACGCCCAAAATAGCGTTTTTTGGTAATTTTATGTTATTCAAAAATGGAATACTAAATGATCAATAAGTCGCTTGCATTTCCAAACTGCTAGCGATAAAAGGTACCAATTCAAGACAGGAAAAAAATGCCCCCTCACTGACGTCCGAGGTGGGCCTGTTTGTCAGAAAAATGTTATGGTCGCAACAAAAATGGCGCCATGGAGCAATTTCAAAATAGAAATGTTTGGAATTTTTTTACTAACAAAATATAACTTAAGGTACCAAAAAATAACGGAAACTAAATGTTTGTTTTGCCGGATGCGTTCACAACCTGTAGAATACAGGATAACACATTATATTTACCAAAAGATTGAAACGCGTTAAAAGACAAAACTCTCTCAAACATGGCGCAAATACATTTTTTTTCACATTTGACCCACTTGGAATTTTTTTGCGTTTCCCAGTATATTCTTTTCTGTTTAGTGATTAACCACCATTAGAAAGTTATATCTTGCCCGCAAAAAAATAAAAGCCATCATGTGTCTATGTAGGTGGAAAAATAAAAAAGTTATGTCTTTCAGAAGGCGGAGGAGGGAACAAACGAACGTGGTCTACCAAAAAAAAAAAATAACGCCTGGTCCTTAAGGGGTTAAAGAAAGCTTACATTTAACCCCTTACAAGCTTGTCTCCTGTGCTGCACCAACTCCATTGTATAGTAATTGTAACACAGCCCTAGGTACCTGAATGGGACTGTGTTACAATACCAGACACAAAGCTTAGGCAGTGTGCAGTGTGCAGTATTGGGATATAAATAATTACACAAAAATTCACAATGGGCCGTATAGCTCCTCCCCCCCCCCCCCCCCCCCCCTCCCAAATTGGGGGTCATACGACCTCAGGGAACTCCTCGTTGATTGGAACTGAATGTCCGGCGGCTAGTAATGGTATTGTGGGGAGGACGCGGCTTAGGCCGGGTCTGCGGTGTATAAGTTGAACTAATATTTGTAAATGTTGGAATTGCATATGATTTCGTTTGGATAGATGTGTTACACGCATATTCTACACCCAATTACTGACCTTGTTATGGCCATTTTCACTGATTCACTGCTTAGCAATGTTATATAGACTAGAACAAAACAAAAAGAGATCCATGGTAGTGATGTTCTATTTTGCTGATACGGGGCTGTTTTAGGTTAGGGGTCTGGGTTAGGAGGGTGTGGTTTTTGGGAAAATTGCTGTTGGTAGTGTAGATTCAGAGGTTACTTGCTCCTGTGTGCTTATTGACTACGGACACAAATCACGGTAACTATTAAGGTATTGTTCAGTTAACCCTAAGAATACCATTAAGTGGGGTTATTCACATATTATAACAAGCAATGACTATTGTGCGGGATTTTGCCCATCACTATCCTAGTGTTCTATTTGTGTAGCCATCAAATCCAGATAACTCTCCCCTTGATGTTTCGCGGTTGTCTGTGCAGGCTATTTGTCCCCAGCTCCACAACCGTTTATCGACCCCAAACCTTGAAGGCCCTAATGCCTCATTTGAACATCATATAGTTTGAGTATATATTGCTATGCTTGTGGTCTGTGGACCAGATGGCTCTGGGGGCCAAATTTTCACGTGCCAAATTTTAAGTGGCATTTAGAAGTGGCAATCCTCAGATTTATCCCTCAATTGAGCCTGAAGTGAGCAGGGACTCTGCCTTTTTTGCATGTAGCTGCACTTCTTTGCATAATCCTTAATACCATGCTTGCTCATTACCTATTACCTTGCAGCCCTTCCTGCCTCCCTATCTTACAACCCTATCTTTGCCCTCAGACAAGTTTTCCACATAAGCTCCTCTCTCCTTCCCATCACCTATGTACTTCTATCCCACACGCTATTTTCCATCTTAACCACCCCAAAACCTCCAGCTCACATATTACGGCACAAACGCCGCTTCATATTCTTCACTGACCCATCGCTGTCTCTTTTCATTTCTCCTGCTTCCTCGCTGACAGGGGGACATCTCTCCCAACCCCGGGCCACATTTATTTTATGCTCATCCCACCTCCTCCTCAGGCCTCCATACGAAACCCGCTAACCTGCTTGCATTGCTGTTAGTCTTTTTCTGCCTTTTAAGTGTGCTCTATGGCAACGCACGATCCGTCTGCAAAAACTCACTGCTGTTCATGACCTTTTTCTACTCCAACTACCCTCAAACTGCTGGCCCTCACAGAAACATGGCTCCAGCAATCTGACCACGATTCCCTTGCCGCTCTCCCACCTATGGTGGGCTTACACTTCTCCCACACCCCAGACCTGAGAAACACGGCCGGGTGGGAGGAGTTGGCATACTCCTTTCCTCCACACTGCACTTCAAGGTCATTCCCCCTGCACCCTCATCACTTTCCCCTCACCTTTGTGGTCCACAACCTCAGACTCTTTCTGCCATTTTCATCAGAGTCGGCAGTTGGATACAGACCCCGGACTCTCAACAGCCAGTTTCTGGATCATTTTTGCCACCTGGCTCCCACAAATTCTCCTCGCTTCTGACAATGCCCACTCTCATCATGGGTGATGTTCAAATCCCCATTGAGGACCCCATGTTCTCCTTCTTGCCTCACAGTTTTCCTTTCATTATCCTCCTTCATGGCCTCTCGCAGTTTACTGACTCCCCAACAACAAGGATGGGAGACTCTCTGGATCTGGTCTTCTGTTTATCATTTCCTCAAATTCTAAACTTCACTATTTCTCCTTATGCTCTCTCTGACCACAATTCTTATCATTCTTCATTGATCACTTATTTCTCAGCCTTCTATGGGACATAACCTGCCCCTCATCATTTAGGTAATTAATACTCAGGAACTCAACAAGACACCATACAGTCCTCTCTTGCCCCCAATCTCCTCCCTTCCTTGTTTCCTGACAGGCTGTCAACACGTTACAATGAAACTCTCTCAAACCACCCTGGAATGTTGGCACCCCACTCACACACCGCACCACCAGAGTAGCGACCAGCAGCCTTGGCACAACCTCAGACTCGTTTTCTCCAGCGATGTTCCAGGTGCTGCTAGCGGGCTGTGGAGAAATAAAGCTACCTGCAGACTTTATCCACTACAAATTAACTGCCTCAGCGACTTATCACACTGCCCCTTCACTGCGCCAAGCAAATATATTTCAATCCTCCTCATGCTTCACACTACACAACAACCAAAACGCCTCTTTGCACCTTCCACTCACTCATATAAGGCCTAAAGTCAGGCTCCGGTCACTGACCTCTGTGTGAAGACGCTGGCCACTCACTTCAAAGACAAAATTGAAATTGCCCGGCAAAACATCACATCACAATCCCCAAATAATACCCCACACCCGTCCCTCCCCGCACGTACTCAATCTACTCGATGCCCTTGACCCCGACGACTGAGGAAGAAGGTGTCAGGCTTCTCCTGTCTGCCCCGCCACCACCTCTATGCTCTACTGAATCCACATTCCATCCCACCTCGTCCAGTCTAATTTCTCCAGCTGGTCCTTCTCACCTTATCTGCCTATCTGTAACCTCTCTCTCTCCACTGGGATTTTTCCATCTTCTTCAAACCACGCCTTTCATAAACACCTTTACTAAAAAGCCCCTCTCTGGACCCAGTCCTGTCCGCTGTAAAATACCGACCAGTCTCTAACTGCCCTTCATCTATAAACTCCTGGAACGCTTGTCTAACTATCCGCCTAATCCGCTTATCTCTCTGCTAACTCTCGTCTTGACCCGCTGCTATTCAGGTTTCCGACACCCTTCACTCCACGGAAACTGCCTTAGTTAAAGTCTCAATTTGACCTCCAAACAGCAAAATATAGGGTACACTACTCATTGTTGCTTATCTTGGATCCTCTTTCTGCAGCACTTTTGACACTGTGGTTTCACCAAACTTCTCTCAGGCCATGCTCAGCACCATTGGCCTCCACAGGAATCCGCTCGCAGCTTGGTTTCTCATCATACCTCTCATGACCGCTCCTTCGTTGTCTCATTTTCTGGTTTCGACTCCTCTCCTCTTCCTCTTGCTGTTGGAGTTCCTCAGGGATCAGGTTCTAGGTCCTCTTCCTCTTTTCATTGTACACAGCCACCCATTGGAAAAATCCATCAGTAGATTTGCTTCAGTTACCATCTCTATGGGTTGCACCAATTATACACCTCCTCCGTGATATCACATCCAGTTTGCTACAAACACCAGCGGACTGTTCTGGCAGCTGTCTCTGACATCATAGTCCTCTCTCCATATGACAACTAAACTCACTAAGAAATGAACTTCTTGTCTTTCTGCCATCTTACTTAATCAACCCCCACCCCATGTATTTCTGTTTTTCTGTATGTGGTACCACATTTCTCTAGGCAGCAGGCCCGCTGTCTTGGGTTATATGGATTCTGATCTGACCTTATCCCCATATTCCCAATCCCTGCCCGCTCCTGTCCCTCCTTGCACCTCAAGTATCATCTCCAAAATCCGTCCATTTCTCACTGTGGAAACAAAACTCAAACTCTCATTACCTGCTCTATTCTTTCTTGTCTTGACTACCTGTAACTCCTTGCTTATCGGTCTCCCTCTTGCAATTCTCCCCTCTCCAATCTGGCCAGAATGCAGCAGCCAGGATGTGTCTTTCTCTCCAGCGGCTATACTGATGCCTCTACCCTTGTTGTCAAGTTCGTGCACTGGGTGCCATTCCAGTTACAGGATACGTAATTAACTCAGCCACTCTCACCATTAAGTTCCACAGCGCCTGGCTCCTCACTTTCATATCCTCCCCTTGTATCCTGTCTACCGCCATACCGTGCTCTCCGCTACTGCTGATGTATCAGGTTAATTCCTCAATCATAAGAACCTCCCATGACCGCCTACAAGATTTCACACGTGCGGCACCAATTCTCTGGAAATATGCTACCGCGGTGCGATCAGGCACATCACATCCCTCACAGTTTTAAGAGGGCCTGAAAATACAATTTCTCGGTCTGGGCCCACCAAGATCCCATAACTGCTTCCACACATTGTCACTCCTAATAGGGCACTCTCAGGCACTTAGCTGTATATTGATGTTCAGTATGGGTGGAGGTTCATCCTTTTTTCATGTAAAACACCTCCTATTTATGAAACATGGCCGGACCATTGTAAAACTTGGCACTTCTTACCGTATGTTTCACCCATACACCGTAATAGATTGTAAGCTCTCACGAGCAGTGCCCTTACACCTTGTGTCTCATTTGTAAGTACTTTTAATGTGTAATGTCTTGAAACGTCTCCCCTTGAATTTGTAAAGTGCTGCGGAATATGTTGGCGCTATAGAAATAAAGATTATTATTATTATTATTATTATTTGTGATCGGTGGAGGTCTGTTCCAGGTCTGGTTCCCCCCATCTATCCTGGGAATGAAAGGGTTGCAGCACTAAATCAGGATTGGAAGAGGTCTATCACACTCATTATCAACAGCAGTCTCTGGAAATGAGAATGATGCCAGTCAAGATTACGTATGTGTTCTAAGATGGCTGAGGAGTACAATCCTCGAGCCACAGATCTTTGGATAGTGGAGGCAAGAGGGTCTGTTTGGGAGTTTTCCCCCTGATCCTAAAGTGTAGGCATCTCCTAATGATACATCATCAGTTTATCAGTGGGTGATATCCACACAGCAGGTCAATGTATGTGTAAGCATTGGGTGGTTTTTCAGCAACATTTGCATGGGGTTTCTCAAAGTCCCTTATACTGTACTTTGCTGCTACTGTAAACCTTTTCTGTGGAAAACCTGCAGTGTATCCACCCAATGTGAACATAACCTGAGTCCTGATGCTGCATGGCAAAGCTGCACGGTTGTCTTCTGTGCAGTTCTCAGATATTCTAACATATTGTAAGCTCTTGACTTTAATACTGCTGCTGATCTTTATTCCCACCTTTGCTTTGATTGACTGTTTAGATATTTCCATATGCATTCTTTCATGGGTCATTGAGTTTTGCTTCCTCTTACTCACTTAACCCTTATTATTGCAATCCTGCTATGGTTTTCTGACCTTTTTTGGATATAATGTAAGTATTTGCTATTGTTAATGTATATATGATAAACTATTGTCAGTGTGTGTAAGGTTGCAGTTAAAAGAATTGTCTGGCTAGGACATTTTTTTACCAATAACCTATTATGGCAAGGGGGTTCCTTACCTAAATTATCCACAGAGGAGAGCAGCTACATTCTCTGGAAGACCCCAAACATCTGTAGGTTTTATGGACATCCCAATGATATTTTTGAGCATAGTGTAATACTCCATTTATCCTGTGGGGGCATTGCAGGATAATTAAATTCTTGCTGAAATGTTCCCTCTAAATTATAGCTGATAGCTGGGTTCTCAGCAGAGGAACATCTTGTGATCGGCTTATTTTGAAAAGGGCTTTGCTAACAAAAAGCAAGGGTTCAATGTAGACAACCTCTTTAAAGGGGTTCTCCGACACTATCTTTTTATTTGTTATAGGGCTCACAACTGTATTATATTAAACTTTGTAATTCATACTGCTGTGCAGAAACAGGAAAAGAGCCCTGTTTTCTCCTCCTCCCTATCCCCTATCCCCATATGATGTTCATTGTTCACATTACCTCACTGAATGTTACATCACATCACACAGTAGGTGTACTTTGAAGCCAGGCTCAGCTCAGGGACACTCCCTTGTGGTGGCCATGACCTGAGCAGCATTTGGTTGCATTCACACTTGCCAGCCTGTAGTTTGAAAGTAAATAGAATTACATTAGAGTAATTACAAGGGCGGGGGAACTGTTTGTTTTTCTTTGAGTCCTGCTGACAGAACTTAGTAATGTGAGCAGATGACAGCAGTTCAGAGCTGGGGGGGTTGTATACTGCTGTTATTAAAATGATGACTGCAGCTCTATACGATTTTATAGTGATTCGTGAGTTCTAACTATTACATTATAATGTCAGCAAGTACAGAGCTGGAGGGATTACACATTAATGTCAGCACATAGACCCCAGCAGTGATAACTGTGGAGGGAAGTGCTATATTGCAATGCAGTCTGGGAGTTGTAGGAAATAAATGCTGGAGACCTACTGACCCTCCCACAAGCAGTATGTTTCAATGCAAAAATGTAATCCCGTGATAGATGAATTATGAGGCAAAAGAAAAAAAAGAAACACATAAAGGTGGTGGAATATCTTTACTTTTCCATATGAATGCTGTTCTATAAAATCTTTAAACTCCCGGGTTAACCCTTTTAAGAACATCTCATCTTCAAATTCCACCTTGAAAAATATTGTGATTTAGTATTGTCTTTCAAAAAAGAATGACTAGAAATAGTATTTAAAATATACTTTAGAGTGAATGGAAAATACTTAGATTTTTTTTTTGAATTTTGCTTCTTTACTGAACTGTATTAGCTCGAAGCTGGAGCCATGTCTAGTCTCGCATGCCTTCTTATCATAACACATTGTCCCTGTGCGTATTCCTTATGCAGAATTATATACCTCAAAATCATGATTTCTAAGACTTTGTTCACACATGCTCATTTTACAACAATTTTTTGTCAAACCTGCATTCATCAGATACAATGGGTTGCAGAGGTATTCCTATCCCTTTAACTGTTCCTCATTTTTAAACATTATGGCCACAAACTGTATTTTACAGTCACAAACTGTATTTTACAGCCACAAAGTAGCAAGTATTTGTGAGGTGTATAGAAAATGCTACGTGCTTTTCCAAATGTCTGCAAATTAAAAAACTGAAAAGTCTGTCATTCATATGTACTCAGCCCCTGAAGTCATTACTCAGATTGCTTAGCAAATGTTTGTGAACAGCAATTTTCATGTCCTGCCACAGATTCTCAATGGGATTTAGGTTTGTATTTTCACTTGGTTATTTTAACATGTGAATATGCTTTGATGTAAACCCTTCCATTGTAGCTCTGGCTGTATGTGTAGGGTCTTGGTCCTGCTGGAAGATGAACCTATACCCCAGTTTTAAGTCTTTTGAAGGTTTTCTTCAGAATTGCCCTGTTTTTAGCTCCATCTATCTTCCCATCAACTCTGATGCTCCACGATGGGGATGGTGTATTCAGGGTGATGTGCAGTGTTGACTTTCCTCCCCACATAGCGTTGGCATTTAGGTCTCATTTTACCACAGCCCATTCTTCCACATGGTTGCTTTGTCCCCTACATGGCTTATCGCAAACGGGAATTCTTATGGCTTTCAAAAGAGGCTTTCTTCTTGCCACTCTTCCATAAAGGCCAGTTATGTGGAGAACCCAACTAAAGTTGTCCTGTGAATAAATTATCCCACCTGATCTGTGAATCTATGCAGCATCTCCAAAGTAACCATGGGGCTTTTGGCTGCTTCTCTAACTAGTGCTCTCCTTGTCGGGCTGTCAGTTTAGGTGCACAGCCATGTCTTGGTAGGTTAGCAGTTGTGCCATACAGTGAGATGTTCAGAGCTTGGGCAATTTTTCTAAAACCTAACCCTGCAATAGGCTTTGCCACAACTTTATCACTGTGTGTTCCTTGGTTTTCATGATGCTGTTTGTTCACTAATGTTCTCTAAGGCTATGTCTTTATAGCAGAGGTTTCCAGTCGGATTTTCAAGGGTTTTAGTATTTTGAAACCACTGAAAATGCAACGAAAAATGTCCACATAGAATTTAATACAAAAAAACTACCTGTAGTCTACACAGGTCGTTTTTTCTGCTCCTTTTTAGGCGCCGGTGGTTTTAGGAACATGTTGTAATATCCAACGGAGTCCTGAGGAAAATTTACTATTGAGGTCTATGTAAACCACCGGACGTTTTATGGATGGTTTTTCGGTGTTTTTTGGCGCAGTTTTTGGCAGTTCTGCTGAAAAACTGCCCATCTGTTTAAACAAGATATAAAAATTTGGCATACATTAAAAACAGCCCAAAAATTGTCCAAAAAAAACAGACCAAAAACCATGGCAAAAGCCTTAACAAAAAACACCCCAAAATACTTGGTTTTTTGTCCAATGCTGTGTAGACCTAACCTAACAAAACTCCGAGGCCTTCACAAAACAGCTGTTATACTGAGAATAAATTACATACAGATGTACTCTAGTTACTGATTAGGTAACTAGGGCAATTGATCACACTCAGTTTTTTTTAAGGGGTATCAGAGTACAAGGGACTGAATACATATGCATAGCACACACTCCAGTTTTTTCGTTTGCAAACATTTTAGAAAAGCATGTATCATTTTCTTTATACTTCACACATACTTGGTACTTTCTGTTGCTTTATCACATAAAATATCATTAAAATATATTTAAGTTTGTGGCTGCAATGTTCAAAAATGAGGAACAGTTCAAGGGGTAGGAATAGTTTTGCCACTGTATTTATTGTATACCTTGTGGATGGAAATCCCTCTTCATTGTGTAGATGATTTTCAGTCCGTTTCTGTATACTGTATATACTCGAGTATAAGCCAAGTTTTTCAGCACAAGAAATGTGCTGAAAAATCCAACCTCGGCTTATACTCGAGTCAGTGTCGGCGCTCGGGCGCTGCGATGGCGCAGGCGCCGCCAGGGACACTTCAGTTATACACGACTCCTCAGGGAGCGCATATAACTGAAGGCCGTGTACAGCCGACAGCGTCCGGGCACTGCGGTGGCCCGGTCGCTGTCAGCGGTATCTTCCCCTGTATGCGACTGCTCTGGGAGCACATACAGGTGAAGAGATAGCACTGCGGTGCAGAGAGCGAGCGCTTCCTGCTCTGCAGTGGACTCCGGGTGGCCGCAGACTCGCAGCTGTCTGGAGTCTCCGGCACAGGCAGTGTGTGTAATCACGCTGCGTGCGCGGCCTGATGACATCACCCTGCCTGTGCCGGGAAGATGGAGCGGAGCGCCTGGGATGCGAAGCAGCGGGGAGCGAGGTAAGTGTTTTTTTTTCTTTCTTTTAAAATCCTGCCTATGGGGAACCTATACCTGCCTATAACCAGCCTAGGGGGACATATAACTGCCTATAACCAGCCTATGGGACCTATACCTGCCTAGGGGGACATATACCTGCCTATAACCAGCCAAGGGGGACATATACCTGCCTATAACCAGCCAAGGGGGACATATACCTGCCTATAACCAGCCTAGGGGGACATATACCTGCCTATAACCTGCCTAGGGGGACATATAACTGCCTATAACCAGCCTAGGGGGAGATATAACTGCCTATAACAAGCCTAGGAGGACATATACCTGCCTATAACCAGCCTAGGTGGACATATACCTGCCTATAATCAGCCTATGTGGACATATACCTGCCTATGCAGACCTATATCTGCCTAGGGGGACATATACCTGCCTATAACCTGCCTATGGGGACATATACCTGCCTATATCTGCCTATGAGGGACATTAAACTGCCTATTCCTGCCTATTTTTGTCTATGCGGGACATTAAGCTGCCTATACCTCCCTATATCTGCCTATGAGGGACATTAAACTGCCTATGTAATTTTATTTGTATCCATTTTTATTTTTGAAATTTACCAGTAGCCGCTGCATTTTCCACCCTAGGCTTATACTCGAGTCAATACGTTTTCCCAGTTTTTTTGTGGCAAAAGTAGGTGCCTCGGCTTATACTCGAGTATATATGATATATTTATTAAGTAATGAGTTGAATAATTTCTATATGTTCTGGAACTGACCTATAATATACCTCCTGGGCATGAATGTACTAATGACCCTAGTACTGACGACTCTGTTTGCGTCTTGTGAGCAGCGGTATCGTGTCATTTTGGATGTGTTTTTAGAGGTTGAGCAGCCACTTCTACACATTACATTTTTTCCATTGTAAGTCCTTGGCATAGCATAACCTCCCATAACAGTTAATTCACTTTACTGAGCTCTCTCATTTGGAAGCTGCTCAGTTCTGACAAGGAATAAAAAGAGCAATCTGTACCGACCTTCCTCTAATATCTCCTGAAAGACATAGGAGGCAAGGTGAAGCAGGATAAGAGGGAAGAGCTTTCAATGCATTTCTATGAACCACACTCCCTTTATGACTTGGAAAGGTTACACATGCTGCAAAATGGAAATGGATTGTGATGGAATTGGGACAAAATGTTCTACAAGACAAAGAGGCCGAGAGATGTTGAATACCTAGAAGAAAGCGGAGAAGGGAAATAACATCTCATAATAAGCTTGTAAGGCTAGGGAGACATAGAGGACATTGCTTTTGTAGTCAACACTAGTTTTAGGGGGGTAACTACTCTCTCTCCCCATGCAAAATCTATTAAAGAGTTTCCCACCAAGTGACATTTTTAATACTTGTGTCTTCTTATGTGATAAAGGGGCCCCAGGGTCCAGATGCAACTCGTACCTCTGCATGGCCCTTTTTATAAATCAAGGTCATATGGATCTTTTTTTAAACAGTGCTGAAATGTAATGACCGGAGGGGCGCACCAATCCTTTCTGCTGAAAAGCAGAATGACACCCCCACCACCATCACCATAGCATTGCAGAAATTCATTCCATATGTTCTGTTCCAAAGGGCACATAGAAAATGAGCAAGGACTTGGTTGTGGCATTCCTCAATTAACATTCAAACTCACTGAGCCTTGCAAAGATTCGACCCAACCAGATATTCATCTGCAGATGGCTGTTTTAGGGTATTTGCCCCTAATCAGTGAAGAGTAAAATTATGAATATCAGGTGATATCTGAGTGGTCCTAATCCCATTCACATTAATAGGCTCAGTGAGTCGAATGTAAATTGAGGAACGCTACATACAATAGGTAATGCTACAAGAGTTAGAGCTCATTACCCATAAGCTTAGAATATATTTGAACTTCAGTGGAGCAACTAATGGTCTATAGGTTTCCATACACCTACATGATGCCTCTCTCAAATAATGAACATTACCTCCTATTAGCCATTATATGAGAAAAATGAACTATATGTTGCAGACGTCTTCTGATCTTAGATCTTAAGATTTGCAATTCTTAAGGTTGTACTCTGCAAATAATTTCAACTGCATGTAATACAATGTTTTGTTGCTATTGTTAGTGAAGGGGTTACTAGTCTAGGGAAGTAATGGGCTCTGGTGGTTTACTAACCTCCTGGGGCTCTAGTGTTGTTTGGTACCTCAGACACTAGTTAATGACTAGGCTGACAGGAGCTGGAAGGGACCCTGCCATATGGAGGGCTAAGAAAAATGATCACTGACAGAAATGTTAAGCTTGGAAAGTAGAAATTTTTGGTTTGACAGGACTGAGAAGGCTTTGTAAGGAAAAAGGCTTTGTAAGAAAAAAGGGCACAGATGAGACATCAAAATAAATACAGACTCAAACTGAGATACAAGCCCCATTAAATACACTAGAACAATGGTCTCCAACCACCAGTCCGGGGACCATCACCGGGTCATGGAGCATGCTTTACCGGTCTGTGTCAGCCGCGGGCTCCAAACGATGCCGACTGCCCATTGACTTTATAATTCTCGGCGGTTGGTATTTACTCTGCACAACCGTTTTAAGATGGCTGTGCAGAGTTAGTAGCTGCAAAGTTAGTGTGCAGCTGCTCAGCCAGGGAGAAAGCAGGGACGTTTATTACCGTCCCTGCTTTCCCTATCAATGTGTGATGGAGCAGAGTTGTCAAATATACCTACCTAGAGGGGGCATATGACTATCTACAGGAGACCTATATATCTGCCTACAGAAGGCAGATATACCTACCTACCGACTAGGTCTATATTCAGACCTACATACAGGGGGTTGCCATACCTACCTACCGAGGGCCTATATACTTGGCTACGAGGGCCTTTATTTCTACCTATAGGGGCCCTATATATCTATCCACCTAGTTAAAGGCAGCCTATAAAACTACTAGGGTCCTAAATTCCTACCTATTGGGGGTGACCTATATACCTACCTATCTACCTAATGGGGGACCTAGATACCTACTTATAGGTATTCCAATAAATCTACCTACTTACTGCAGCCCACAGAGATGATCATATATGTATATTATAAACATGTATAATACTGACCCAAAGAGCTGACAATCAGTCTGCAGTTATATAATATTGGTTACCCCATACTATACCCCTAAATGACACATCATGCAATTTATTGTGTTTTTCATATGTGTGATTCTAAACCTCCAACTATCTCCATATATGCAGAAAAGGAGCAGCTTGAGAAATATACCTAACATGAAGAACTAGAGAAATGGTACTGAGCAGTGTTCATATATTTACAATAGGAGCAGACTACGAAATATACCCAACATATAAGACTAGAGAAATGGTGCCATGCAGTGTATATAGAATGTCAGACGAGACTGAGAATTACACTCAGCATCTAGGATAGTAGAAGTGGTACTGTGCAGCAGGGCCGCCATAAAGGGGGTACAGCCAGTACTCCTGTATGGGGCCCGGTGAAATAAGGGGGCCCGCTGTAAGCAGGCTCCCTTATTTCACATTACCGAACAGTGCACACACACTGCCCTGCGCAGCCGACCGCTGCGGTCTCCATAGGGCCGGGCGGCGCTGCTGGGAGGAGGCGGCGCTGCTGGGAGGTGGCCCGAGCTCCTGGTCACAGCTGCGCTCCGCCTTTGTCCCTGCGCGCTGTAACCGGAGCCGGGCCCTCCCCCTCTCTGTCTGTGGGCGGGATGCTGAGCAATTTGAAACTGTGAGGCCCCTCCCCGAGGGACGGGCCCTCCCGGATTCAAATTGTTCAGCATGCCCCCGCTGGGCACTGGTGGGAGTGAAAGAGCCGGGGCGGCCTGGCGGCAGTTAAAGCTCCGGGCGCGACCCTGGTGGTTGTAGCAGCGGGAGCGGCCTGTCGGTTGTTATAGCGGCGGGCACGGCCTGTCAGTTGTTATAGCGTCGGGCGCGACCTGTCGGGGGCTTTAGCGCCGGGCGCGGCCTGCTAGTGGTTATAGCGCCGGGCGCGGCCTATCGATGGTTGTAGCGGCGGGCGCGGCCTGCTAGTGGTTGTGGCGCCGGGCGCGGCCTGCTAGTGGTTATAGCGCCAGGCGCGGCCTGCTAGTGGTTATAGCGCCGGGCGCGGCCTATCGATGGTTGTAGCGCCGGGGCGCGGCCTGCTAGTGGTTATAGCGCCAGGCGCGGCCTGCTAGTGGTTATAGCGCCGGGCGCGGCCTGCGTGGTCTAAGCGACCAGCGAGCTTTAAAATGAAAGTTGCCTGAAGCGACACAGGTTGAACCGAAGGAGTGAAAACATCCCCCGCTGACCGTGAAGGAGGACGACCATGAGTGAAGACCATAGCCACTATCGTGGACAGAAGCAAGGTTATGGTTATAACGGTACAATATTCGATGGTTTTGCGCCGGGGCGGGGCCCTGCTAGTGGTTAAGCGCCCGGCGGGCCCTATCGATTTTTTTTTTAGCGCCGGGCGCGGCCTATGACGGTTGTCCCCGGGCGGGCCTATCGAGGTTTTTACGCCGGGGGCGGGCCTGCTGGGGTTTAAAGCGCCGGGGCGGCCTATCGATTTTTTTGCCCCGCCGCGGCCTACGACGGTTGTAGCGCCGGGCGCGGCCTGGCGGTGTTCAAAGCGACGCAGCCATTAAAGTTAAAGTCCCTGAAGCGAAAACAGGTGGAACCAAAGGAGTGAAAACCCCCCCGTGACCAGGGAAGGGACGAGGGGAAATGAAACCATGCCAATATGACAGGAAGGTTTGGGTTATAACGGGTAAAATATGAATATATATAGTGTGCGCACATCATATGTGTGTGAGTAAACAGTCTGCAGTGTGTATTCAGTGTGTACGGTGTGTGTATGTTTGTGTGTGTATATATAATGTATGTGTGTATTTATTGTATATACAGCATTTGTATAGTGTGTGTGCACAGCCTGTGTGTATAGTATATATAGCATATGTGTACAGTTCATGTGCATATTTTTCACTGTGCTGCAGGGTTTTTTTTTCACTCCTCCTGCTCCTTCAAGGCAATGCCAGGCCCTTTCACTTCCCCTAGACTGTGCTCCACCATTTCACGCTCCCTGCTCCCCACTGGGCCATGTCTGGCCCTTTCACTCCGCACCTCATCTGGCCGCACCGCACCCTTTCAGTCCCCCTGTTGCACCCTGGGCCGCACCGCACCCTTTCAGTCCCCCTTGCATGGCAGACCCAGCCCTGTTGCCCCGCACACCGCACACCTGTTAACCACTCATCCCTTGGCTGGGCCGCCCTGAAACTGCAACACCGTTTGGTATACTGGTTTGGTGAGTAACGTTATAGTCATATTAGTCACCATATGGTAGTGGTATGTGGTGGTATTATTTGGTCTTTGTATGATGTTGTTATTGATATTAGTGGTCTGGGTATACTGGTTTGGTCAGTAACATTATAATGGTGATCATTTGGCAGTATTTGCTGGCCCTTGTATACGAAATGACCTGCACAATATAGGTAAACCACACATTGTAAAATCCAACAAGAACTAAATGCAAACACAATAGTGCAATTGCATTTTTTTCTTGTTCACCCCAGAATTTTTCTTTTTCTGGGGTGGAGGGCAGAGTGGTGGAGGGGGCGGGGCACAGGGTTTTTCGGGGGGTGGGGGGCCCAGACGCTTCAGCTGTAATGGGCCAAAATTTCTGATGCGGCCTGCTTGCAGTGTCCATATAACAATGAGCAATAAAAAAACGTTTTCCAGGAATATTAATTGTAACAAAACTACTTTTTCTGACGGAAGCGTCCTTTTAGGGTGTGCTCACACGGGGTAAACTTGGCGCGCATTTCGCCACTTATTTGCGCTCTAATACGGACGAGATGAGCGCCGAAATTACGGTAATCCATAGTTCTCATAGAGAACTATGGATTACGCCTCCTCTCCCCGCTCGTACAATACGATCGTATTGTACGCGCGGGGAGATGACATGTCATTACTTGCGGCGAATACACGCTGCGAGTAATGAATGTCAATGGGGCCATCAATGTAAAGTGCGCCAGAAATTGCGATCCTCTCAAAAATCTGGCGTCAGGTATACCTTGCATAGCAAACAATGCGCCTAAAAAGGCGCATTGCACTTAAAAAGGCGCTTTGCGCAAATAACGGCGCATAGCATATCATTGGTAGTGTATGTAATGCGTCTCGTTAGGCGCATTGTGTTATGGACGTGCACAGCGTATAATTTTTAGGCGCATTTCAATGTGTCGTGCCCGGCATATAATGAGCCTAGTGTTGGTGTACTGCTATGGATGGTAATTCCAGCTTCTCCTCACCTGTATAGGTGTAAAAATTAATCTGAACATCTTCTCCCATTGACTTCGATGGGGTTCGAGTTCGACTCGAATTTCGAACCGAAATTCTCAAAGTTCGAGGTTCGACTCGAACTTGAACATTTTACTGCTTGCTCATCACTACTCAGGATCACTTCTCATGTCCTCCATACTGGATGTAATTCTCAGTCTCCCTTGTTAGACTATGCTCACATGGGCAAATTTCGGGCCATATTTCGCGTTGTAATTGCGCTCTAATACGAGCGAGGTGTGTGACGAAATTACGGTAATCCATAGTTCTCTATGAGAACTGTGGATTACCGTCCTCTTCCTGCTCCTACAATACGTTCGTATTGTACGCGCGGGGAGATAAGTAACATGTCAATTACTTGCGGCGAATACGCGCCGCGAATAACGACAGTCTATGGGGCCGGCGGGCTGCTGATCCCCCCCACCCCCGCGCCACGGGAGTACGCTCGTATCAGCGCAACTCCCAAATCACCTAGCGTAATTGCGGCCATACTGTACACGCCGCAATTACACCGTGTGAACATAGCCTTAGTCTGTATATATGCACACTGCTCATGAACATTTCTCTCTGTATGTTTGGTGTATTTCTTAAATATTCAGCTGCTGCCCTAAAAATCTATCATAAAACTTAAATAGATTTTATAAATATTCTGTATGTGTATTTTCAGGGTAACGTGAAATATATTGTAATTTTTCATCCTATTGAATTCATCATAATACTGAATATGTCCTGTGTTTCATTGATTCAGACAGGTCTTTTTAAGCCGTCTTTCTGGTTTTTCAGTCCAAAATCAATCCTGAGCTGAAGCCTCCTGCGTGTGTATTCCTGCAGAGCAATCCGGCACTCCTGCTACGTTTCGGGGGAAATAACGCCCCCTTTGTCAAACGCAGGATGCTTTAGCTCAGGATTGATTTTGGACTGAAAAACCACTGCCTGAATCAATGAAACACAGGACACGTGCAATATTGTGATACTTTCAATAAGATGAAAAATTACTATATATTTCATGTTACCATGAACATACACATACAGAATATTTATAAAATCTATTGATGTTGGATGATAATTTTGTATGGCAGCAGCTGAATATATAAGAAATACACCAAGCATACAGGGCGAAAGAAATACAGAATAACCAAAAAACACACCCAATGTACACACCCTAAAGAAACATCATACACAAAAACCACTTACACACATAGGTAACAGACACGGCTCTATTATCTTTTGCACAGACTAAGGCCCCGTTCACACAGCAGATTTGGCCGCGGTTACGGCCGCGGGTTCCAACGCGGTTTCTGCGGCCAAAACCGCGGCCAAATCGCACCTAGTTTATTAACATGGTTTCCTATGGGAAACCGCGTTAATATTCACACGCCGCGGGTTTGGCTGCGGCTTCGGGGCCGCGGCCAAACCCACGCGTGTGGAGAACACTCCTGTTAATTCTTGACAGGGAGTGCTCTGCGCGGCGGCCGCCGCCCCGGTTTGTCCCCTATTAATTTGCATGGGGGCAAACCCTCGGCGCAAGCCGCGCCCCAAACCACGCCCCACTAGCGCCGAGACCACGGCCAGCGAACGCGCCGCAAACCCGCGTCGGGAGACGCGACTTTGCGCCAAAGCTCGACGAGGTATTGGCCGTGGCGAAACCCGCGGCCAAAACCGCCGTGTGAACGGGGCCTAAAAGGACACTTCTGCCAGAGAAGGGTAGTTTAGTTAAGATTAATTTTTTTATTTAGAATTTTAGGTAGCATTTGTTTTTTATTTCAGCCATCCTATGCAATTAAAAATGACATCTAAAATCTTGTCCTTCTCTGACTGTGATGATAAAGCTCAGAAAGGGAAGATCTCTCCTTAGGGAGGGCACCTATATAGGCGTGTGGAGATTCAAAATTGCCTTTTGCACTCCACGAAGCATCTGCATTTCACAAGGCATTATGGGAAAGGAGCTGAGAAGCTCAAGCGCCCTCTGTTGGTTGTAACAAATCCTCAATTTGCTTTTGACCCACTGGGTCTTTGGAATGCAAAAGGGATATTTAGCCAAGCCAGCATCACCCATCTGTAGACGTCCGTTTCAGGGGGGTTTGCCTCTCGTCAGTACAGAGCAGAGCGATGCTGGCTTGGCTGAGTGGGAGGCAATGAGTGGCTCCGAAAAGGAAGATCTCTCCTTAGGGAGAGCACCTATATAGGCGGGTGGAGATTTAAAATTGCCTTTTGCACTCCACGAAGCATCTGCATATCACAAGGCATTATGGGAAAGGAGCTGAGAAGCTCAAGCGCCCTCTATTGGTCGTAACAAATCCTCAATTTGCTTTTGACCCACTGGGTCTTTGCAAAGCAAAAGGGATATTTAGCCAAGCCAGCATCACTCATCTGTAGACAGCCGTTCGTGATGATAAAGAGAAAACTCAACCAAGAAAAGCAAAGTTTCTCAAATCCAATGAGACCTTCTGGAAACGCACCAATACATGAAACCAACAACCAGAAAAAAAAGAGTGCCAGAGGTAAGTATACAAAGGGTGTGTCAGGTTCGGCTTACCCGGAGGCAAACCAGAGACGTGGATCCTCTGGACCACCGCAAGCGATGGTGTAAGCCACGCCAGGGAGCGGAGTCTAAGTAGGTCCGGTTCTCGGCGCAAAGCGGGATGGACTTGCTGCGGCGGATTGCTACCAGGTCGCTACCCCTGACGTGACTTGCTTGCGGTGGCTGCCGAGGTGTGGCGCGGTACAAAATCATGGAGCAGACTCGTAGTCGGGGACAGGCAGAAGGTCAGGACGGGCGGCAATGGTTCGTGGTCGAGGGACGGAGGCAGTAGGCACGGTACACAGGACACAATGCGGAACGCTTCCTCTCTAGGCACAAGGCATTATCGATTCAGCAAGGTTACTAGGAAAGGGCAGGGCTTAAATATGATCAGCGCCCAATGAAACCAATCATCGGCGCGCTGTCCCTTTAAATTTGGCCGCAGTACCGCGCACGCGCCCGGCCAGTCACAGGAGAGCGCGCCCGGACCGGAACAGGAGCGTGGCGAGGTAAGCGTGGATGGAGAACTGCTGGCTGCAGCGGGGGTGCGGGTGTGCCCGCTGCCCGGCACGGGGTCCGCGGGGACACCCGTGACAGGGTGACATGTATGACCGAGGCTGCACCAGTATTCTGGTGTCCTTTCAGCCCAGCGCATTTTGTGGCGCCCAGGGCACTTTGTAATGCGGCAAAGATGTGGGGGTGTTCTGCAGAGTGTTGCAGCACAACTGTATGATTCTACACATTTATGACTGTAGAACGACAAAACTGGGCACATTACTGCTGGAACAGCCAGACAAAGATAAAAGTGGTTTACCTGAGCCTGAGTTGTCGTAGTAGAACTAGAATGCTCCAACTCTATGACCCGCAGTAGAACAGGATCATATTTTCTGGCACATTCTACACTGCTTTAAAGCTATTTAGAACTGGCCTCTATGGGCCTAGATCAAACATGTCGCCCATAGAGAATAAATATGGACAAAAAATATTATTCAACAAAAACCTTATTAATATAGCAAAAATATTAATGACAATATAAATAAACACAGACAAATGTCAGACAGGACATAGTTAAAAACATATATGACAAGGGGAAATCAATAAAAAACATGTAGCACACACATAAAGAACAAAGACTGCTGGGTGTATCCGTAGGTAGAAATTGCATACAAGAAATAGTTTCACATATAGGTAAGTATAGAGTTGCTCACCTGCTGCGCTCACAGTAATAGCAGGATGCCACAAATAATATGTATCAGAAATATTATGGATACATAAATAAAGAGAGAAAAAGAGCGCACAGTGGAGCAACAGAACACTACAAAAGTATATAAAGCATTATATAAATACTAAGTACACCCACCAGCTAAAGACCCCGCATGCTTCTCTATGTACATTTACCTCCGGCACTCCTTTTTTCTTGTTGTGTGAGGATAAAGAGATAAAACTCCTGAACGGCAGGGCAGATTTATCTTGGTTTACTGTAGTTGCTGCAACAAGTGCTTAGCTGATTGTAGTCTCATTACAGATAGTAGGTAATGGCAGTATGGCCGCTCTCTTGTTCTCTGGACAGATCTATGTAATGATTATACTTGTTTAAAAGGGCAATGACAAAAGCAATACATAAAAGGATAATGGGTTAATCTTTTTCTGCACTGGAGGAGAGAATACTTCATATTTATCAGGTTCTGCCAATAACTATTACCTCCCTTACTCAGCCTGGAAGAGGACTATTAAGCGATCCTCAGTGCCGCTACCAGAGCTCACAAAGGGGAAGTCAGAGAGACAAACTGGGAAGTAATGTATATAGAGGAACTTTAACAAGTTGTATGCAAAAGAAAACACACAATTAAAAAAATAAATACATAAAGCAGTCACGTACTGCTTATTTTTTTGTTGGTAGTGTCCCTTTAAGGCCCTGAACAGGTCGTGTGACTTCGTCTACACAAGTCTTTGAGCAACTTCTGCCGAAATATAGCTATGTCCAGAGATTCTTGCCCAGTGCCTTTTGATGCGGTTTTATGCCATGATTCCTGGCAAACAGTGACATGTGTAATAATCCACAAAGACACAAATGTATGCATTAATGTGCAGGGGGCTAGATTGCTGTCCTCTACAGTACTAGCAGAGTGCCGCCAAAGGGGAGATGCTTAACTTGCCTTTTAGACAATACAGGTCTGACTAGCAGAATTTTGCACAGATTGACACACATTACATGGCAAATAATGGCAGAATTTTTTTTCCCATCCTCCTGTCACTCCCCCCTCCAAAAAAACTTTCTATGTTTCTCTGGTCTGGCTCAGGCACCACCTTTACCCTGGTCTGGATGTTATTCTGCAGATCATACATACAGGGGGGGGGGGGGGGGGGGGGGGGGGGGGGGGGGGGGGGGGGGGGGGGGGGGGGGGGGGGGGGGGGGGGGGGGGGGGGGGGGGGGGGGGGGGGGGGGGGGGGGGGGGGGGGGGGTGGGGGGGGGGGGGGGGGGGGGGGGGGGGGGGGGGGGGGGGGGGGGGGGGGGGGGGGGGGGGGGGGGGGGAGGCAGTGTAGAGCCAATATCACAAGTCTGGCTCAGGCACCACCTTTACCCTGGTCTGGCTGTACTTCTGCAGGTCATACATACATGGCAGTGTAGACCAATACCACAAGTCTGGCTCAGGCACCACCTTTACCCTGGTCTGGCTGTTCTTATTCAGGTCATACATACAGGGCAGTGTAGAGCCAATACCACAAGTCTGGCTCAGGCACCACCTTTACCCTGGTCTGGCTGTTCTTCTAGTCATCATACAGGACAGTGTAGAGCCATACCACAATCTGGCTCAGGCACCACCTTTACCTGGTCTGGCTGTTCTTCTGCAGGTCATACATACAGGGCAGTGTAGAGCCAATACCACAAGTCTGGCTCAGGCACCACCTTTACCCTGGTCTGGCTTTTCTAACTGTTCTGCACCTAGTTTTGGCGTCAAACATAAATGTGTCTATTTCTATGAATGTGGTGCGACGCCCCCAGAACGTCCCTACAAAGTTTGGAGTGCGTCTGTTCATACATTCTTTTTGGCTCAGAGCACACCAGAAAACTGGCGCAGCCCCATTCATACATGTTGCCCTTAGTGTACATTTTTGATCAAAACTATAATAAGCCCACCTGCCATCAACGAGGTGACCTCAATACAGATGGGAACCTACCCTATATGTTACCTCTCTTGGCAAGTGGGCTTATTACAGTAATGATCAAAAATGTACACTAAGAACTTCATATTTTCATGTGTCTAAAGTAGCAGAAATGCTTTTCCAACAATTCCTATGTTTCTTTTGACTGTTAGTGCTGATATTGGATTGTGTTTGTATTTTAAAGCCACACCAACGTGCACCTATGCTAATTTTTTTTTTTTTTTTTTTTAAAACCTTTTGGATGTGCAAACCAAACATTGTTTTTTCAGACTGTGCATGAAAAGCATTATAGTATTTAATCCCGAATGTATTAAAAAAAAAAAATTAGCAAAGTAAGGAAGTGGTTAAAGCTAATAAATGTAGTAGTGAGAATATCCCTTTGAATCAAGTGCACCCTAAAATGGTGCCATTAAAAAATACAACTTATTAAATCAAGCCCCTGATCCATCTTCTTTTCCTCTCAGTCGTTTTTATTTCCTGATTGTAGATTTCTCTATTCGGCCGTCTATATATGATTATGGGGAGGACATTCTTGCTTGCACTGCTTTAAAAGCAGTCAGAGAGATACTTTACAGCAGCTTCATGGCCATAGGATTCTTAAGACAGATTCTGTCCCATAGACGTCTATAGGAGAGTTTTCACTGTGAAGGGAGGGGAGGGGGGGAGCTGTGACATCTCCTCTTGTTACTGGTGGATTCTGTGTTATCTGTACACAATGGTGTCTCCTTTCACTTTGACCCTGCTTTTACTGATAATTAGCAGACTACTGAAAATCTCCCTCTACAGAACAGGGTGTTAGACGATTATTAGGCATAGTGGCCAAAGTGAAAACTACAGGACTTAAGAATTATTAAAAAATACTGAAAGTGATCTGGAAAATTAAAAAAAACACAACCAAAAATTCCTAAAGAATGTGTTTAACAAAAAAACGTGAGTTAAACAATAAGTCATTTTTTGATGACACATTTCCTTTAAGGCTCTTGAAATGCAACCATGACAATTAAAAAAAGTAAAAAAGCTGGCCTAAGCCAGAATAGGCATGTTAGCTAAGGGATCAAAGGAGAGGGCCATCATATCAATTTGAATTAATTTATCCTACTGTTTTGTGTCCACAGCCTGTGTTAAGACTTACACAGTCACATTATTAGGACCACCTCTTACTTCCTACTTTTGATATCGGCATCATGTAGCTCATGAAGGAAGTTTCATGGGGGGAGCTGGCTTGGTGGTTAAATAAGGTGTGCGATATTCTGTCCGCACACATTCCCCTTGTTGCTGTCATAGGTAAAAGGGGTAAATTATCAAAGTTGCTGAAAGGGATGATTATCGGCTTGCAAGGTTGCATTATTTCTGAAACTGCACATTCTGTGAACTGTTCCCTGTTGTGGTGAAGGTATATCGAAAGTGGACAAATAACGCCATTGTGAATAAGTGACTTGGAAACAATGCAGCACTGATGTGAGAGATGAACATTGGCTATGAAGATATATGAGGGTAAGCGACTGCAACAGCGGAGCAACTCACTAACAAAATGAAGCAGGGGGTTACAGAAGGTTCAGTGAACTCTACTGTGTATTGGGCATCAAAACAGACAGATGTCACTGCACCTCTGTTAACCAAGGTGCAATGGCAGAAAAGGCATCAATTTTCACTGCAATATCGGAATTGGACCTCTGCTGATTGGCAAAAGGATTTCTTCTCCGACAAGACATGTTTTTTTATTTCATTAGTGTGTCAGATGAGAAGCCTTAGCAATCAAATCCCCTGCAACCAATGCTGGAAGAACACAAGCTAATGGATCAGTGGGGCAGATGAGATCTTCCAACAAGACAAAGTGACATGTCACATGATTAAAAATGTTCAATTTTGGTTGGAAGAACAGGACCAAGATTTCCAAGTACCATCCTGGCTCCCTACTTCTCCTAGACTTGAATGTAATTGATCATCTGTGATATCACCTTCATGGATGTGTCCGCTCTATTGATCTTCCACACACACCCTCCAGTAGCTGTGGGATGCAGTCAGCATGGCTCCAGATGTCTGTAACAGGACATTGTGGATTCACCCCCAGCCCATATAGCTGCTGTCTGTGCTGCACATGGCAGTTACTCTGGATATTAGCTGGTGATCATAATAATGTGACTCAACTGTGTGTAAGTCTACATATGAATAGAAAACAGTGTCTGACCCTGTATTCACAATGACCCCTATCACTATTCTATTCCTTGGTTAGCAAAAAAAAAAAAAAAAAAAGCAAACACAGAGGGTGCTGTATCTCCAAACTACTAAAAGAGACAGTAGCTAGATAATTAGTTAATTATGGACAATCTAAGCCCTCATAAAAATGTACATCTGTCCTAACAGTGCGCAGGGAAAGAACTACATTGTTATTGCGCTGTTGTTAAACAGATAAATGTAAGAAATCAAAGATTATAGGCCATGCAATGCTTCCTGGGAAATGGGATATGTAAATAAGCTCTACACCAAATAAAACAAACAAAAAAAAAAAACCATCCTCACCCAACTGCTGTTTTAGTGCTGATGCTGCTTACGGTCCTCCACTCTGTGTTTACTTCTTGTCCCTGCAAACTGAGGGCCTTATATAGCTGAAAAATCTGCTCACCCTGCATATTGCCAGCTCCTATCCTGCACCCATTATGCCTCTTAAAATCAATGATGACCCCCAACTGATTAGATGAATGTACACGTGGAAATGTGGGAGCCATGGGGGGTAGCAGGGTGCCCCTTTTAAAAACAATATAGGATCTGGGCACTTGACAGCAGTACTTCCAGCACTGCCCTAATGGTGACCCTAGTAAACAGACTGACTCTCTGGATTAAATTCCCATTGGGGTACAACACGCCTTACCAACCCTTGAAGAAAGCAGTAACACGTGGTGTCAGGGAAATCCAGTATAGAATTCGGACAACCTCAAACCTGGATACTGTATAGTGCCCATATACAGTGCTCAAAAAGTGCTGCATATACACATTAGCAGGAAGCCTCCTGGCTTCCTGCTTCTCAGTGTTGACAGTGATGTGACCTCTGGGGCTCGGTAGTCTTATCAGACTCATGTCAGCTCTGCAGTTAGTACATGGGACTGTATTTCCCCTAAAGCTGGGGTTAATATAGATCAGTAAAAATAACAAAAACGCACAAATAAAAATGTCCTCATTTCTTCTTCTGAACTTATAGAGGGCACAGTGCTTTAAACTCACACAAAATAAAATATTATTGAAAAATAGACTTTTTTTTTACTATTTTACCTCATCTAATATAAATCTAATGTAAAAATTAAATAAAAATGAAGCTTAATGTGTCTTAGTAAAAATGTAGAAAAAAAAATTTGTAGAATAGCAGTGATGGACAAAATATAAACCCTGATGTACTAAGAGAAAGGAGAATGTGCCTGGTCAGGAAGGAGTGTAGACGTCAGGAGCTGTCACTTGTTTTTCCCTGCAATTTGATTGGGTAGGTTTGTTCTTATTTTTATGATGGAAAGGGGGATCGACCTCATACAAGTATCTGCTACGCTATACAGATAGTAGACACATGTATGAGTGATCCCCCTCCCCTATCGGGACTGTAAGCAAACTGAACAGTCTGGCCACGTCCATCAGATGAAATGCGTTCACTGTGACTTATGCGCTTAGGGTCCGTATAGGAGCTTTTGAAGGGCAGTAACATAGCATCACTCTTTTCAGGGGAGTTTCTTTGCTAAGGGAAGGAGTAGGTTCATATAATGCGGTCAGGGAACAACACCGGCAGCGTCAGTGCTGGAACAGCAGTGAGGGCAATGGTGAGTTGCTTTTTTTTTGTTTTATTATACCAAAGTAGCCCCTTTCTATTTTTTTGAATTGATGTTGGAAAGCTCCTTTAAGCCAAGCCACAGCTTTTCTACATATTCTGTATTCTATGCAAAAGTTGTTCTTTCAAGTAGATGATGAAAACAGCCGCCCCGGAGAAACTGTGCACACAGAAGGGATTTGTTGTGTGGCAAAATCCAAGGGAGGTTTCAAAGCTCCCTTTATTTATAACAGAATGCAAATAATATCGGAAGCGTAGTGTAATGAGGTCAAATCGGGTGATGACCTTTGGATATTGGCCACTAATCAGAATACATTGAGAGAAGTGTAATGTGCATATATTAACCAGTACTGAGTATGAATATAAGAGACTGTGTGAAACAATACATATATAATTGCACAGTGGACATTAGATTTTTGGTGCTTTGCTTGTTTAATATTTATAGTAGTGTATGTCTATTGATCATAAACTGGTTCTTCTGCACTTATGATCTAGATAAGGCCCCCTCTACTGTCTCAGCAATCTATAACTAAAATGTGTATATTAAACCGTGCACGCTGAGCATATCTTAAATGCACATTGTTTTAAGCATACGTTTGACATACTTTTTGCTTTTTGTCTTTTTTCTTTAACACCCCGTCAACGCTAAACATCCAGGTGGTGGCAGTTTATCTCTGCACAAATGTGGAGAGCAGGCTGTCAGTGTTGGTTGGGCTCTCCGTCAAGAAGACGAGGACGGATTATTACCTTTCTGATTGCTGTATATATGTAGTGCCCCAGAACAAGGATACGTTGAATAGTGAACATTCACCCCATTGCTACTATGCAAAGACATCAACACCTTACTTTCCTGGTATTATGGTTTATACTGTTATTGACTTCTTTACTGTTTTATATTGCTAAATTCAGCTTTAATTGTTTATAATGATATGTTCTGTTTATCTGCACAGTGGGAAAGGTTAACACATAGCCAGCTAATGCTGAGAGACTCTGAAACTTGCTATCTATGGAGTGAGAAGTTGGTGACTTCTCGCTTTACTAGAAGAGGCACAGCTGACCTGTGATCTAGAAAAGATGCTGAGTCATTCCCATAGGCTAGAATGGAAGCTCTATACAAATGCTTGAGAGATTGAAATTGTAAACAATGTTTTTGTAAAGATTATGCTTCGCCACTCTATCCTGCAATTAAAAGATTCTAGATCAGCTAGAAACTGTATAAAAGGCTAGCACTCAGAGTCCTCAGGGGTTCTGCAGATAGAGACCAATGGTTAGCAGAAGAGGCTCTGACACACTGCCTGTGTGACCAGAAGAATATTTGGAAGATACCAAGCCAGATACCCTGGGTCACCAGCCCTTTGACTAGGAAGCCAGCCAGATGAGTGAGTCAGACCCTGGGACACCAGTGCATGGGTCAACATACCAGCCTTCTAAGAGAGAAAGGGACAGCTAGCCCAGACCTTTGTCTATCAGTTAGGATACTGGATAAGTAACAGTTTATTGTGTTGCACTTGAGTTCCTCCATTAAACAAGTGCACTGGTTTACAGCAGATCCCTGACTGACTCTCTGGATTTAATTCCCATTGGGGTACAGCACGCCTTACCAACCCTTCCAGAAAGCAGTAACACGTGGTGATACCTCGACGGTGTCAGGGAAATCCAGTATAGAATTCGGACAACCTCAAACCTGGATACTATATAGTGCCCATAAACAGTGCTTAAAAAGTGCTGCATATACACATTAGCAGGAAGCCTCCTGGCTTCCTGCTTCTCAGTGTTGACAGTGATGTGACCTCTGGGGCTCGGTAGTCTTATCAGACTCATGTCAGCTCTGCAGTTAATACAGGGGACTGTATTTCCCCTGAAGCTGGGGTTAATATAGATCAGTAAAAATAACAAAAACGCACAAATAAAAATGTCCTCATTTCTTCTTCTGAACTTATGGGAGGCACAGTGCTTTAAACACACACTCAATAAAGTATTATTGGAAAACAGACTTTTTTTTTTACTATTTTCCTTCATCTAATATAAATCTAATGTAAAAATTAAATAAAATGAAGCAGAATAGTGTACAAGTGTGTGCACCCCCTACTGGTCAAGAACCCTAAGGGTAATCAAGAACAGTTTCTCAACAGCATAAAAAATTAATAAAACGTAAAGAGTGCACGCCCCAAGACCAGGATCAAGGTCCAATATGAATAACAAAAAATAGTAGCAGAGGCAGCACTTCAAAAAAAGATGGTTTTATTCCACCGAAAGTAACGGCAACATTTGGGCTCTAAACAAAGCCTTTCTCAAGCTGGTGAAAGGCTTTGTTTAGAGCCAAAACTATTTTTGAAGTGCTGCCTCTGCTACTATTTTTCTACTATTTTTAAGACTAAAATTACAAGTAAAAAAAAAATGAAAAAGTAAAAATAAATAAAAGTTTAAAACACTTAAAACTTAAAAAGAAAATATCAGACTTGTACTGACACATTGAATAAGAAAACGTCATTCATACTGCACCTCCAAAAAAAAGATGGTGCAGCAGTATCTCTTTTTGTTGTCCCATTTTACCTTTTTTAAGGCTGGCACAGCTAAAGGGGGCATGCGTCAGATCAGGACCAGGGTTTTGACCAGGTGAGCATCAGGGTGGGGTTGGGGAAATGAGGGTTTCCATTTGCCCTATTTACATTCTGTGGTAATATCCTTCACGTAATCCCGTTCAGAATCCAGCAGGTAAAAATCCAATCCTTTATTAAATAAATGCACAAGCGACAGAAAGACAGAAATGTTTGCGGTAGTATGCTTACACGTTTCTGACCCAGCTGTGATCAAGGACCCACCCGGGTCAGAAACGCGTAATCTGAAGGTAATCTTAAAGTGATTACGTGAAGGATATTACCACAGAATGTAAATAGGAAAAATGGCAATCCTCATCCCCCTAACCCCACCCTGATCCTCACCTGTTCAATTACTACAGAATGTGTTTATGAGCTGGGTCTAAGTGCAAGGTTTTTCCATCCTTTGGCAACCGTGGAACTTAAAGGGGTTGTCTCACTACGAGGATTGCTTTTTATTTTAAAGATCTTGCAAAAACATGTCACTTTGCAATATGTGTCCATTAACAGTGTCCTACCTATTCTTAGATATCCCCTCTTGTATGGGCTGCATCATCTTCTCAGGTCACTATAGCTACAGACCTGTTTGATCAATCATGATAGGCTGCCAGCGCTGGTTACTATAGCTACAGACCTGTTCAATCTCTCCTGATAGGCTGCCAGCACTGGTTGCTATAGCTACAGACCTGACTTTTCTGCAGTCTAGCAGAAGCCAGTAAACCCGCCCCTGAATTCAAAGTGAAGCCAAGAAAACTTGACTAAGTTAAGATGATTTGATGTAGTAAGACAACCCCTTTAACAGAAAGGGGTAAGCATTGCTATGAAATGTATTTCTATTTTTAAGCATTCTCCCTATTTGCCTAGGACACCAAAGTGCCTTGTCCCGGCCTGGGATACACCAAACTATTGGAGTTATTGATTTATAGGTTCATGTGCATTTTCTGATATTGCTGTATTTTTGGAGTCTTGCAATTTAAAGTAAAGGGCTTTGCTTTGGTACACGGTTATCCTCCCACACTCTTAACTGTATATTTATGCTTTCTTTCCTGGGTTGTGAATTTTGGCAAATTTCACAGAAGTTAATAATTCATAACTTTTACATAAGCAAACAATGAAGAATTGAATGACAGCCAGCAGAGATGTGAACCGTAAGGAATTGAGGCAAAAAGTGCGCTGGAAATTTATGTGATGTCTCGTTATAGGAAGCAGGACATTTATTTGCTGAGGCCAGCAGGTCCCTTTAATGCCTATATATACACACATATCTTTGTTCATTCAGGACACAGCAGCAGCAGGGATGGGAGTTTGAGGACGGGTTTGTGTGTTCTCTGAGCTCTTAGTTATTCAGCTGATAGAGGAATGTGCATGGTGCATGGCTCCTCATACATTATTTGCACTATAGATGGCAGCAGGGTCTCGGAGCTTAGTGCGGAGATGAACCGATTGCTGGATCACCAGCAGGTGTTTTCAGGACGCCTTGATAATGTCGTAGCTTATAGAGAATACAAACAGCTTGGCCGGTGGATATGTACTATGAAAATCCAATCAGTGGCTATCAGCTTCCCGTGATAGATTATACTCATTTCTTTGCCTTGATTTTCTTTATCAGCTAACTACTCAGCTAAGTGCCGTTCATCTGCGTACAACTCCGCTGTGTGAACGGCTGATACCATGAAAACCTGCCTGGGCTGAATCTACACAGTCCAAGGCTGGAAAATGAACAGTGCTGGGTCTTTCCATGTCAGTAATGAAATACGATGCTACTGATCGGAGTTATTGGAAAATATTAATCAACAGTTATAAATTTATCAGCATTATAATTACCAACAACAACAAAAAAATCCTGCATGAATTAGCTGCATGACTAGAGCCAAGGATGAGATCAGATCTCTGGTGGAATCTGGCAAGGCTTCCGGAGATGGGCATCTGTGGAATATCTCTTATTTATTGTTGCTAAACCCCTTGGCACCACAGTGGTTTGGTCCTTTAGGCGACGCTTTTTTTTTTTCTGCACCATATCTATAGGATGGTTTGTATTTTGCAAGATGAGTATTTGTTTTCATAGATTTGGAGTATATCGAAAATATTGAAAAACTTTTTTTTTTTTTAAAGGGGCGTTCTCCACTGTGAGAACTGTGAATCTGTGGAATAGCCTGCCTGAGGAGCTGGTCACAGCAGGAACAGTAGAGAGTTTCAAGAAAGGCTTAGATACCTACCTGGAACTAAAGAATATTAACGCGTATGTAGCTATGTAAACTGGATCCTGGCTGGTGGAGGCTCTGGGGTCTCCACTGGAGCAGATTGGTTCTTGCCTTCAGGGCATTCACCAGTGGGGATGCTTAAAGTCCTTGTCTCCCTCCCTTCACCCACATTTTCCCCACCCTTGGTTGAACTTGATGGACACATGTCTTTTTTCAACTATGTAACTATGTAACTTTCCTTTTATTAGCAAAAGTATGCTGCAGAGCCCCGAGAAAGTAAAAAAAAAAAAAGAAACCATACTCAACTCTGGACTGGCGTTCGAAAGAGCAATGCACCTACCAGGCCTCCACCGATTTTCTGCTGCCTTCTTGCTCCAGCCAAATGGAGCATTACCCCTGCACCCTATGATTGGCTGCAGCAGTCATGTGACACCACCTGGAGCCCTACGCACGGTGATGTCAGCAATGTCATGTGACCACTGAGGTCTACTCTAGGCTAAAGTGGTGACATTCTGTGCAGTCGGAGCCGGGACACAACAGTAGAGTGGCGGAGGGGACTGACAGGCGCGTTGCTGATACAACAACAGTCCAGACATGTTTTTTTGTGGGCTCAGAATGGCACTTTTACTAAAAATAGGGAGGGGGAACTCCTTTAACTCTAAGGGAAGAAATAAAACAAAAAATTTGAAATTGTGGGGTATTGGCATTATGGGTTATGTATCCTTCACACCGCAGTATAAGTAATGTTAAAGGGGTTCTCTCACTGTAGACATTGATAACATGACGGCAGATAGCGACGCTGCTCAGCTTTACTTAGAACTCCCACTGATTCAAATAGGAGAGTCCTGACTACCTCTGTATTTAGAAGAGGTAGGTGGGGTTCTCATAGGCAATGTATTCTCTGTGTCTGTTCAACTGCATATTTTTTTCTTAGGTTTTATTACTTTTGCATTATAAAAGCATTGGACCTCATTTAACAATTAGTTGTCTAACAGTATGATTGTCTGTGTTTCCCAAAGCAACCAATCAGAGCTCAATGCAACCAATTAGAGTTCACAGTAACCAATCAGAGCTCAAAGCAGCCAAACAGAGCTCATAGCAACCAATCAGAGCCCATTGCAACCAAACAGAGCTCATAGCAACCAATCAGAGTTCATAGCGACCAATAAGAGCTCACAGCAACCAATCAAAGCTCAAAGCAACCAATCAGAGCCCATAACAACCAATCAGACCCCATAGCCACCAATCAGAGGTCATAGCGACCACTCACAGCTCACAGCAACCAATCAGAGCTCAAAGCAACCAATCAGAGCCCATAGCAACCAATCAGAGCTCATAGCAACCAATCAGATTTCATAGCAACCAATATCAGCCCATAGCAACCAATCAGAGCTCACAGCAACCAATCAGAGCTCATAGTAAACAGAGCTCATAACAACCAATCAGAGCTCATAACAACCAATCAGAGCCCATAGCAACCAGAGCCCATAGCAACCAATCAGAGTGCAGCTTTTATATTTACAGAGCAGTTAGAAAATAAAGACTGAGCTGTGATCGGAGCAACAAAGACAGTGTGGACAGTTTTGATTAATGAGGTCCAGTTTAAAAAAGAAAAAAATGGGAAACTTCAGCCTGGTGTTCAATACGCTGCTCTTAATGAAAAAATGTACAGGAGTAAGCTCCCCCAAGTAATAAGGCTTATAGTATCCGCAAACCTGTGATAGAAATCTATAGCACCTGTGACGTGGAGTAAATATCAAATATAATTGTAGTCAGTTTCTGGCATTAATTACAGTAAATATGTCGGGCTGTGTGAGTTCACGTCCAGTTTGATGTGGAAAAGCGGTGAGCTTGGCGTAAATCAGCTCAAATGCTGCAAATTTTTGAGCAAATAAGACTTGTGAAAAAAAACTTTCAACTTTTTTTACACCTGATAACTCACATACATCATAAATTTGGTGCATTTTTGTGTCCATGCATCTGAAAGAGAAATCCACGCCACCTATGGTAGGACCTGCTGTAGATTGCAGCTATAATTTATGGCACATTCTAGAATTAATAATCTGTTTGCAGAGAGCCCAGGAGAGGTAAGCCGTGTCAACCTTTCCTTTTTTGGTGGTGGTGCTGTATGGTGGCCATTGCTTCTGTGATGCTGTGCTGGTGTGGTGGTGCAGCCCAGAGCCGGGGGCTAGGTCAGGCAGCAGTGGGGCTGTTAGGCCACTGTGCTGTACCCCTCATCTGTGTGGTTTTTGCTGCGGCGGTGGCCACCATGCAGAGCTGCCCCCATTAATGTAGGGACCCACTTAAAAGAGGTCGCCATGAAGTAGCAAGTGGGCCTATACTGTTTGATCAAAAAGTGTACTCATAACCTCCTGTTCATTTTTGTAAAGTTTTGCTGAGAAGCATTAGATCAACATATAGTGTGAGGATGTGCGGTCCATGCCTCTCCCTTCCGTGCTAGAATTAATAATACAGGGTGGGCCATTTATATGGATACACCTAAATAAAATGGGAATGGTTGGTGATACTTCCTGTTTGTGGTACATTAGTATATGGGAGGGGGAAAACTTTTCAAGATGGATGTTGACCATGGCGGCCATTTTGAAGTTGGTCATTTTGGATCCAACTTTATTTTTTCCCATGGGAAGAGGGTCATGTAACACATCAAACGCATTGAGAATGTCACAAGAAAAACAATGGTGTTGGTTTTAATGTAACTTTATTCTTTCATGAGTTATTTACAAGTTTCTCTTTGATTACAGCCAGTGCCATGCTGGAAAGGTTAACACGTGAGGAGCCGATAGAAATTGTCTTGTGTGTGATGAACGCAGTACCCAGGTCAGTGCAGCAGATTTCAATGCAAGACACCCTACGAGACCACCCATCTCCCATGCTACAGTGAGCAAACTGCTTGCCAAATTCCATGAAACAGGTTCAGTGTTAGATTTGCTGAAATGTGGACACAAGAAAACTGTCACAAATGAAGAAACATCAGTGGCTGTCCTAGCTTCATTAAGTAGTGGGTAAAATAGCTTAAAAAGTTGCAAATTTATGCACAAATGAGGCATGTGCAAAAAAGTTGCCACTTTTCTTTGCCAGAATACTGGCATAAATCACTTGTTTTTAAATGACTCGAATTTGTTTTTTTATTAGTATTTTCTGAGAAGCATAACTGTTTCTAACGACTGTGTCGAACTACTTAGGAGTCGGGGTCACCATTGACCACAGCATCTTAGTGGTTTAATGGGTGAGCTCACAGTTATCTCTATCCTAGATTTTGCAGCCGAGGGATTGCTGTAACATTTGGCTTATATCCAGTGTCGGACTAGGGTGGCTAGAGCCCACACGTGGAGATGACTCTAGGGGCCCACTAGTTAAGCTGTATCTGGGCCCACCGGTGGAGTTTATTTTAAGGACCCACCCTACAGCTACTGTATATGACTGTACATGCCTCCAATACTCCACTTCTTGCTTTTTGTCTTATTTTCTATGTTTTTTGCCTCTTCAGAGGATGTATATGTATTTAAAAAACAACTACAGGCCTACCATGCTTAGGGGCTCATCAGGGGTTTCTCCTATTCCCCTGTGCGCCAGTCCAAATCTGCTGATACCCCCTGCAGATGGTGCAGGCTCAGCCCCTAAACCTGTTCCATCCCTGCATGGTAAATGTACAGTTCGGGGCGTAGCTATATGGGGTGCAGAGGTAGTAGTCGCTACCGGGCCCTGCAGCTTGAGGGGGTCCAAAAGTCCTCCTGCCACATAAGGAGATACCAGCATTGAAGTGGCACATTGTAACTGGGGGGCCCATTTCACTTCTTGCAATAGGGCCCCGGAGCTTCAAGTTACGCCTCTAGTACAGTTCATGGCGTTTATTACTCCAGCACTGTAAATGTATGGCACATAACACCGAGGGTTACACAACACCTGCATATTCCAGGGCGCTGCTCAGCAGTCACATCAGTTTCACTGCCACAAACTAATTTCTCTATCTAAAGCACACACAGATTTTCCAGGAAGACAATTAACCTTTCAGTATGTATTTAGGATGTGAGAGGAGCCTGGAGCAGCCAGAGAAACCAATGCAAACGTGAGAAGATCACACCCCATGCAGATGTTCTTCTTAGGTCTGCTTCAAATCGGTATCTAAGGTTCTGTTCGGAGCCTCCATCGCAAAAGTGGAACACCAATGGAGCCTATTGACTACAATGAAGTTCATTGGTTCCCATTATGGTTTCTGTTAAATAGCGTAACATTCCCTATGGAATCTGCAACCTAGGAACCTCCGATGCAGATGTGAACCAGGCGTGAGTCAGACTCAACCCTAATACTGCAAGGTAACAATTAGTGTTGCGCTTTGGATTCAAGTCAATATCAAATTTGTCTCAAAGATAATTGTTTTGATTAGTTCAGCCCTGTCTGATTGTCCTTATGTGAACCCATCTAGTGAATAGGTATGCTAAGAAGCACACAATGTAGGCTCACCAAATTAATATCACCATCAAACAAAAAATCATGTGCAAACAGAAAAATATAGCAATGCAAGTGAAACCCCAAGCCACAACAACAGAGATAAACTGCTGAGTGACCACCAATTAAGTATATACAATCCCCCAAACATGTTTTATCTTGCTGTTACGCATACATGTTCACCAGATGGGTTCACTTAAGGACAACCTGACAGGTCTTTCTAGCAATGTGGGTCACCCTTATCGGGGCAGTTATTCCACTAAGGGCTCAATAGGGTGAGTGGCTATTAGGGAAAGCATAAACAGTGCATATGTGCCCATTGGGCCTTCCCCTACATGTGTTACATAGGGATAAGCCGGTACCTATTTAGTAATGGGTATTTGTTCTATAATCTTTTACGTTCGAAATACATTAATAGTTACGTTTTATTTGGGTACTATTTTTAGGGGATTATTGTCTGTATATATTTTTCCTGACCCTGTGGACCTACTTGGGATTCTTTCAACCTTACACCTCCTCAAAATCTTACCATAGAAACATAAATCTTAGGCTACGTCTCCACTGCACAGTTTTACGATCGTATTTTTGTCGCTTTTACTTTTTTTAGTTTTTTTAAAAGCGACAAAAATACGATCGTCCCTGCAGCCCCATAGGCGGCAATAGAAAAGACGGGCTGCTGTCTCCACAGCTCGTCTTTTCTCTGCTCGTCTTCTGGCGCCGGCGTATTATAGAACATGTTGTATATAATATGCTGGCGCTTTTAGTTTTCTTGCCGTCTTCCCATACAATACAATTATATGGGTGACAGCAAAAAAACGAGAAGTGACCACAGTTTTTGTACAAAGCGTGACAAAAAACACTACTGCTTTCGGGCTGTTTTTTGTCCAATGCAGTGTAGACATTGCCTAAGGGTTTTCTCCACTAAAAGAAAAAGACATCCTCTGCTGGAAGGTCTGATATTCATCAAACATAAACCTGATACTGAACATTATTATTAATCATGAATTTCTATTAATCATTGGACATCCTCTTCATGTTTTTTTCATTTCTATGTTTGCACATATGAAAGCATCTGCATGCATAGTATCATTAGTGTAAGTATAAGGCCTCTTTATATAGTAAAATTTTAGAATATATAGTTTCAGTAAAATCTTGGCCTGACATCTTCATCAGGTATACAATATGCGTTACGTTCCTCTGTGTTATAATATTTTTAGTTTTATTTATAACGCAGGTTTTGGATAGCACTGACTGGCCCTTTAAACAGAATACCATTGAAGCTGCATCATACTTCTTGTTCCTTTACACTTTGTCAGACGGGAGGGGGAGGCCTCTGTGTGCTTTTTAATGGAGCTTTTATCTATTTACTGCATGGAAAAATAAGACTGTTTTCCCAAAGTTCAATAGCGTGAACTAAATCAAGTTAAATGTGTATAGCACCGAGATGCCAAATCTGCAACACTGGTGTGAAAATAAAGAATAGAAAAATTCACACAGCCCAGAGGCAGGGACAACCGGCTTGCTGTGGATACAAGGTGATTAATCTGCACCATTCTGCTATGGGTGTTCTGAGGTCAAGTCAGTCCTTGGGTGGTGGCAAAAACAGAGTTTGGACAATTTTTTTTCCCTATAAAGTGTTACAGAGCAGGAAGAAATGTAGATACTGGGATTGTAGAGGTAGCAGGCATACCCCATCTCTGATGTCTGTGAAGGCCCAGCTGTCACACAGGAAGACACTGGTACTATAAACTGAACATGATAGATGAGGGGCCCTCAACTGATAGTGCATGACTGTACTGGAGTACAGTGCCCATGTTGGATATACCCCTCTACCCCTCTATGGCTATTTCACTTAAGATTAATATGGGTGCATTTCTGCATCCATAATCAGGGCCCAAACTAGAATTCATAGGGTCCTATAGCAAAGTAAGGTGGAGCCCCACGACCTAGTAGTGACAAGAAACCAAGAAAGCAGCATAAGTAGCAATAATTAAAAGTATAAATAATACCACCATATATCAGGGAACCGATATAGTTGTGCTAGGTAACAGAAAGCCACCATTTGTCCTCCACAAGAAGGAACAATGTTTGTGCACCTGGGTGGGCCCCCTCAACTTCTGGCCCCATAGCAGCCGCTATGACTGCCACAGCTATAGTTACGCCTATGTCCCTGCCTGAGCACAGGTCTTATGGCACAAACTCACAGTTTTATAGATCCATATGATGTTGTGGGCTCAGGTCATATGTTGACTGGTTATTAAACAAATCAATAGTAAACTCCAGGAGCCCCATTCAAAGACCCATACTCCCCTTCCTCCGTTCCAGCGTTGGGTCTCTCGTCTGCTGTTTGTCTTGTTCTTCTTCTGATAGGGGACATCCTCGCTGCAGCACTCACATGCCTCTCATTTACATGACGGAAGTCAACAGCTCCAAACAGTAATGTTAGCAGACGTATATGATTGCGGCAGGCAACCAGAAATGTCTCATTTGAAGGAAGAACAAGGTAAACAGACCAGAAGGACCAAACGCTGGAACAGAGGGGCGGAGGAAGGTGAGTATGTTTTTTTTTTTGGGTTTGCTTGTTTAAGGGGGCACTAGGAGATTTCTATTCATTTTGTAGGAATCATGCAACCCCTTTAAACCATCGAGCAGAAAAGTCCTCATATTAGATCTGCATTAGAGGTGGAACCAAATGCTTTTTATGATAGGCATCAATGGCACTTAACGGGCCCTAGTGACTACTATAGGGTCTGGTGGGTTTCCATTGTCGTGACCCTAGATTTAACAAATAAATAGGAAAAGGAACCACCGATGCAGATGTGAAGCAGGTCTTATACTAGTGTGAGACTGGTCAAACAGATGACTGGAATTCCCTGGTAAGTTAGACAGAGGTTACGTTCAAGGGATCTTATCTACTGTCACATCATGTCCTTACTATACCTATAAAATGGGTTGACAACAATAGCCAATGACTTAAAAGGGTTGTCTGTACTAGAAAATCAAATTCCAAATACCTTTTATCAGATAATCACATTTAAAATAGTGGAAACTTCAATCCAGGAGTCTATTATCCACGGCGGACAACAGCTACAAACAGCATCTCTTGCTTCTGAGGACACAGCACAAACATGCCTTCTTCTGGTAATCGATTGATTATAATTTGGTGGTCAATTGAACATTGGTTGTTAGGTTTCCCCACAAATTACAGTTGATTGATAGGGGTCACATCAGCAGGTCTGCATGTGATCAGTTTTAAGAGAACCTTTCACCTAGTTTATGCCCCATTGCTGAGGACAGCACAAGCTAGTGTCAGACTTGCTGTTTCCAGTGCTGTGTCCCTTATTCTGAAAGATGCTGGAGTTTAATGCTAAAATCTGCAGTTTTCAGCCTGAAAAAAATCATGAAAAGAGTCCATTTTTTTTCATGCCCCGCACACCTGAGGCGGGGCTAGCCTTTGGTGGGTGGGGCTACCACCTGCTCATGAATAAGATTAGAGCAATAGGCAGTTTTCACACGGTTTATTCACGGCGTAATTGTGGGACCTATTTCGCCCGCAATTACGCCGTGTGCTTCGGAGCGGGGGTCGGGGGGGCCAGTAGCCCATCAGTCCCATAGACATTCATTGTTCACGGCGAATACGCCGACATGTCACATCTCCCCCCGCGGCATATTGTGCGAATGGGGAGAGGAGACGTAATCCATAGTTCTCTATGAGAACTGTGGTTTACCGTAAATACTGGGACGTATTTCGCCGTATTTGAGTGCAGTACAGCGCAAATTATGGGCTGAAATACGTCCCATTCATTGCCGTGTGAACATAGCCTTAAAGGCCACATGTATGAAAACTGTCTTGGTCTAAAACTCACTTTGTTTCCCATAGCAACCAATCAGAGCCCATAGCAACCAATCAGAGCGCCCCTTTCATTTCATATAGTGCTCTGGGAAAATGAGAGGGACGCTCTGATTGGTTGCTATGAGCTCTGATTGGTTGCAATGGGAAACAAAGTGAGTTTCAGACCTATACAGTTTTCATACACGTGGCCCGAAGTGCTCAAAAACTGCAGCATCTTACAGAATAAGGGCTTGTTCACACGGCGTTTTGGATCCTTTTTACGGATCCGTTTTTCGCACTTGAAAAGCGCATCCGGGAAACGGATCCGCAAAACGCAGCATTGGATACTTTATTTGGATCCGTTTTCAATGCTTTTCACCTGCGTTTTAAGCATCCGCTTTCCGGATGCGTTTTTCCACAGAAAGAAAGAATCTCTCTCTCTCTCTTCTCTCTCTTCTCTCTTCTCTCTCAGTTGCGTAAAACGCAATAAGAATTGACATGTCAATTCTTAAAGCGGATGCGAAAAGCGCAGTGCAGAAGAGCTCTCAAAAGCGCATCGCTGATCTCGCCGTGGGAACAGCGATGCGCTTTTGCCATTCAACTTAATGTTAATCACACTGACAATTGTTAGATCCGTTTTGCGGATCCGTAAAACGGATCCGTAAAACGGATCATAAAAACGCCGTGTGAACAAGCCCTAAGGGACACAGCACTGGAAACAGCAGGTCTGACACTAGCTTGTTCTGCCCTCAGCAAGGGAGGCATAATCTATGTGACAGGTTCTCTTTAAAGGGGTTGTCCAATGTATTTTATTAAATTTAAAGTGGCAGCTGTACTGATAAAATAATAAAAAACCTTACTCACCGCCCCTCTGACCAGATCCAGTGCTGCCGCTCTCCACCACCTTCTCCAGTTCTTCTGTCTATTTCATGTCTGCTTGTCATCATTCAGAAACGAATGACTCTGAGTAGTGACGTCATCAACGGCACATGACCACTGCAACCAGTCAGCTGACCCCAGCAGCCAAAAGTGAACAGAGGAGCCGGAGGACATGGTGAATGGTGGCAGCAGAGGAACTGTGCTAACAGCGGTGGTGAGTATGGGATTTTTATTGCACTGGAAGCCTCTTAAGATTGAACAAAAATACCCATGGACAACCCCTTAAATGACAAAGAACTGTTCTGAAGGAAGGATAAGTAAAAGAAGTCACCCCTTTTAAAGTATTCAGGCTAGCTACACACCACATTTCTGACTTCCATTTAATGTACACACCAATCGAAATACATTAATTAGATTCCTTTGATGGATGCCAAGTAGTTGAACCATAAGGTTTTTGTTGTTGTTGCAGTATACAGATATATACCGGCTAAACCGAAGGCAAAAACACAAGTTTGGTCTCCATCACCCACTTTATCCTATGGAAATGGACATCATAAACGTGGTGTATACCTTCCCTTATTTGTATTGTTACAATGTAAGATATTATTAGTGCTGGTTTTACTTTTGTACGACCATAATAAACAGGCCCACATATGACAGTGGCAAACACACGCAGCAAAGAGCCCCCCAAAAGCACACGAGCCCCTGGTTTCCAACAGCTCATGGTAGGGCTTCCAATATCTCTCTCCAACAATCTACCAGTAATTCTGAGCCATAAAATTCAACAGCTCTGGCCCTGTCATCAGAGCCGTCATAACAGCATTACAGGCCCCTGGGCAGAGCACTGCAGTGGGCCCTGCCCAAATACATAACATCACACTAGGCCATGCCTCTAGCCACCCCCAAGCACACCCATATTATCACGTCACTTATGGCTATACACCAGCAGCCTACAGTCTACAAGACTAATGGGCAGGTCATTGAGCCTTTGGTTCCCTTCTCCACCATCGTTTCTTGTATTCCTGGGACAAATATTCACCACCAGGGGCCGCTATACTTGTGGGGCACCCAGGCAACTGCCTAGTGTGCCCAATGGAAAAGATGGCCCTGCCTGTCATGCAATCTAATGAGCAGCTGCCTTTATGATGAAACTGGACCACGCTACTTTCTGGACCCCTATGCAGATAAACTGGTTACACCAACAGTGTGTCTGCCTCTGGAAAGACAACCCTATGCTATTATGATTTCTTATAGGATTTTCCTTTCATATTCCTGCTCTTATGAGTTCTTAAAGGGGTTGTGTTTCATATTTATGCTGTTATGGGTTCTTAAAGGGGTTGTCCACTTCCTACCAAAATCTTACCAGCAGCTCCTGGAGCCACAGAAAAAATAAAATAAAAACTTATACCTTTCTCTGGTCTGCAGTTTCATTGCTGTATCTCCCTGGTATTCTGTTTTCATTCTGTTGCTCCCAAACTGATTGGCTGCAGCTAGGGCTGCCATTGGTCATCTATTAACCGTTTTAGGGCCCCATGCAGCCGAATCAAATGGGGCCCCCACCCATTACTAGTTCCTATTTTTTAACATATCAGTGGGCCCCTTTTTGATTAGGGCCCCTGACAGGAGTTCTGCCCATACTGTCCTACTGGCACCCCTGGCTTTATATCACCATTGAAAAGTGAACTACTCCGAACGATGATATAAGTAGAGTTACAGCCAATCAGCAGCAGTGACATCACCGTTCAGAAGAGACAAAATGAGGACCTGGGAGAAGGGCCGGGACGACGGCTAGGCAAAGGTAGGCAACTGTCTGGGGCACCACTTCATCCCAGGCAGGAGAGGAAGGCAGGGAGGCATGGATCATTGATGGGGCTGAATTTTCACATTGGGGAGCGCTATGTTTGCCTTATTTGCCTAGTGCACCAGATACCTTGTCCCAGTCCTGCCGGAGAGACGCAAAGCTGAAACCGAGGACCAGAGGACGTTGAGTAAAAGTTATTTATATTTTACTGGGGCCACAGGATCTGCTGTTATGGTTTTAGCAGGGTCTGCACAACCCCCCATCACTACATGCATTATTAAAGGGGTTGTCTCACTACCTTCATTCATCTTACCTCAGTCCTGTTTTCTTGGTTTCACTTTGAATTCAGAGGCGTGTTTACTGGCTTCCACTAGGCTGCAGTAGAAGCTAGGTCTGTAGCTATAGCGACCAGTGCTGACAGCCTATCAGGAGAGATTGAACAGGTCTGTAGCTATAGCGACTTGAGGAGCTGATGCAGCCCATACAAGAGGGGATATCTAGGAATAGGTACGACACTGTTAGGCTATGTCCACACTGCACAGGAAAACGATCGTATCTTCGGCGCTTATAGTTCTTTAAAAGCGCCGAAGATACAATCGTTCCTGCGGCCCCATAGACGGCAATGGAAAAGACGAGCTGCTGTCTACACAGCTCGTCTTCTGGCGCCAGCGTATTATCAACAGTTTATAAACGCCGCCGCTTTTTCCCCTTTTTTTC